>VZRE01010638.1:0-63661 GCA_013396775.1 Cephalopterus ornatus
AACCCAAACCATTCCATGATTCTAAACTGATGGTGGTCATGAACGCCTTATTCCAACCCTTCCAACTCAAACCATTCCATGATTCCAAACTGATGGTGGTCATGAACACCTTATTCCAACAATTCCAACCCAAACTATTCCATGTTTCTAAACTGGTGGTGGTCAGGAGGTTCTAAGCTGGTGGTGGTCATGAACACCTTATTCCAACAATTCCAACCCAAACCATTCCATGATTCTAAACTGATGGTGGTCATGAGGTTCTAAACTGATGGTGGTCACAGACACCTTATTCCCACCAAAAGGCTGGGACTGTGTCCATGCATTTTCTTCCAGATCCATCTGGAAAAATGGGAACGAATGTCACCATTAGTATCACCTTCAACTTCCAAAGGCAACCACCACCTCCTGACCAGCAACCCAGGAGTAATTTTAGAGTTTCATCCTTCACAACGATCAGTCAATGAGTAATTTTAGACCTTCATCATTCACAATGTTCAATCAATGAGTAATTTTAGAGCCTCATAATTCACAGTGATCCATAGGCTGCCCATGGAAGTGGAAGTGTTCAAAAACCATCCCTGGAAGTGTTCAAAAAACATGTGGATGTGGCACCTGAGGACACAGTTTAGAGGTGAATGTGGTGGTGGGTTGACAGCTGGACTTGATGGTCTTGAAGGTCTTTTCCAACCTTAAGGATGCTGTTGTTATATTATGTAAATATTTTAGGAACATTTGGATTGCAGTGGATTAGGAGCTGCTCTGAAGGATGCACTTTGTTGCTATCAAAGGGAATATGAGCCTGGTTTGGGCATGGAAAACGTTCCCAGGTTTTTTTCTGAGGTAGGTTGCTTATACATGCAGTGTATAAATATTTTTATTTACGGAGAGTTTGTTGTAAACCAAGGAAATTTTCCTCTAAGCTCAAGTTTTCAGTAATTTCAATAATGTACAAGAACCGAGGGATCAGTGGGGACTGAATACAACTCTGTTAAGTCTGGTTTAACATCCTGCAAAAGAAATCCTTTGTACCCCTGGACAAATCTGAATTACATGTGAGAAAGGACTTAATTTCTCCCTAGAAAAAGAACTCCATTCCTACCCAAAAAAGGACTCCATTTCTCCCTACAGAAAGGGGTCCATTTCTCCCTAAAAAAAAGACTCTATTTCTCCCTGGAAGAAGAAAGTTCCATGACTCATACACTAACCAATTATGTATGTTTAGAAATAAAACTAACTAAATAAATAATTCTCTCTTTGTCCCAAATCTTAATGAGGACACTCAGAGTTTTCCTTCCCTTCTCTCTCTTTGTTTCTGGGTTTTTTCCCAGGATCAAAGCACAGGGACCATCACGGGGGAGGGTGGGGGTGGGGGGAACCCAAACAGCTTTTTGTACAATATTTACACAACAATCAAATCCAAAAGCAATCAAGAGGCTGAACAATTTCGTGTTATCACGGAATCACAGAGTGGTTGAGGTTAGAAGGGACCTCTGGAGATCATCTGTTCCAACATCTTTGCTGGAGCAGGTCAGTTACTCTATAATTCCACCCCACTAAGATCCTAAGGAAAACCTGATCTTTCCATAGGTTTCCATTAACTATGAAGCTGAAGGGGCCACCTCTTTAAAGATAAATCAGGAGTCAGGTGATTAATGCCTTACACTCATTTAATCAGTCTTTTTTTTTTTAACCTGTGTGGAATGAACTCATTTGGAATAATATCTCTAATATTCCTTGACTTCATGTCTTTGGGGAAACTGTCTCTTCTTCTGCATCTCCAGAGGAGGCCACCAAGTTGGTCACAGGGGTTTCTTATGCAAAGAGGCTGGGAGAGTTGGGACTGTTGAGCCTGGAGAAGAGAAGGCTCCAGTGAGACCCGAGAGCCCCTTCCAGTGCCCAAAGGGGCTCCAGGAGAGCTGGAGAGGGACTGGGGACAAGGGATGGAGGGACAGGACACAGGGAATGGCTTAAGCTGAAGGAGGGGAGATTTAGATTAAATATTGGGAATAAATTCTTTACTGTAAGGATGAACAAGGGGTTCTCCAGGACCTTTCAGACATAATAGCTTGCTTTTAAGGATGTGTGTTCTCTCCAGGATGCAGCCCATGGACTTGTATGGGAAGCTCCTCCAAGAAATTCCTGACTTGACCCCAATCCACTGCTGGAATTCTCCTCATTGAATCCCACCTCTGGGAGACCTGTTGGAAGAACAAGGCAAGGAAGAGGTTGAGCGTCTCAGACTTTGTGTCAGCTGTCACTAATTCACCCACCCCACACAGAAACAGGCACAAGTTGTCCTTGGTCATCCTTTGATTTGTTATTAACGTGGAATGAAAAGCTCTGGCCACCTTGAAAGTCTCCATTCTGGTTCAGCTGAGCTTTCCTAGGACCATCCACACACGTCCAGTCCTTCATTCTCTGCAGAAATGAGTTAAATCTACTCCAGAGACTTTGTTCTTTACCCCAGCTATCAAGACTGACTCATTAGTTGTCCTCCTGTGGCTTCAGGTCTTGACAAAAATAAATCACTACAACCAAGAGCAGTTTTCCATCCTCGCCCTCTGTCTTCCCTTCCCTGTCTGCTTTTATTTGCCTTTTCTCTTGAATAAGCTATTTATTTGGAAAACATTACAAGAACACTTAATTATGATTACATGAAAACAATTTGAATGGCTGATTAAGGGATGTTTTCCCTTTGGGAACACAGGAACAAACTGGGGGGTAATTTTACTATCAAAAGACAGAATGTTTGAACCAGAAGGAAGAATTTACACCAGCCTTGGATTCCAGGAACAATGTTGCTACCAGATGTTGAGGAGGACGAAGCTGTTGCAAGACAAAAAGGCAGTAGAGAAAACCTCGCCATATCTGCCTTCGGGGTCTCAAGTCTTTAATCTCAATATATAAAACATATAAGAATACGCATTTTGTGACACCTTCCAGAGAAAACCTGAAACCCATTTTGCTTAGGAAAAAACCACTGTTTTCACATAAAATGGGCTGTGCAGTTTCTTTGTTCTTCGTTCCTGCTCTGTGTGAGCAGAACTGAAAATCCCTCCTATCATCATAACGTTTTCCAAGGCCACTAATTCAAAGGGAATGCCACAGTTTTTAGCACAGAAGTGACTTTATGCTTTGCACATTTACTCTCCTTCTCCATCAGATGGCTGAAATTGTTTACAGCTGAAAGGGAATAATCAAGGAGAGCCAGACTGGCAAGGACAGTTGTTTACCCCAAGAAAAAAGGAGCCTTGGACCAAAGAAGCTTCTTCAGGAAAGAATGTTGTATTGTTTTCCTCTTTCTGTAGCTTTTTGGGAAGATGAGAATTTTGCCCAAGAGAAATACAGAGATTTACGTCAATGTATAACCAAATGGAGGTTATAGAAGAGTTGAGTGAAGGGTTTTGGGGCAGGGATTGAGGTGGCGCTTTTCCCTTCCTGAGAATTCATCCTCCTGCAGAAGATCTGGCCCTTCCCGGCATCCCAGAGCCCTCTCCTCACACCAGTGCTTTCTCAAACCCTGCCTTGATTGTTTTTGCTCTCCCAGGGGCTGCATGGACCTGGAAAACACTAATTATATGTTTTAAAAATATAAAAATCAACATCGAGCTGTGCTGGGGGGTGGGGGCGGTTAGCTTGGATCTCAGGAAAAGGTTCTTCCTCCAGAGGGTGGTTTGGCACTGGAAGAGGCTCCCCAGGGAAGTGATCGTGGTCCCAAACCTCCCAGAGCCCAGAAGGCATTTGGACAATGCTCTCAGGCACATGGTGGGATTTCTGGGGTTGTCCTGGGCAGGGCCAGAACTTGGAATCCTTGTGGGTCCCTTCCAACTCGTGATATTCCATCATTCCATGACTCCATGAGTTATTCTCCTCAGTCTTTCCAAGAATCTTCAATTAAGCTGTCAGTGATCCCAATAATGCCCTTGGAAAACAACAATTTTTATAAACCACCCACCTCTACCCTCCAAAAATGCAAAAGGAATTGTCCATTTCAACACAAAGTGCCATTTCAAAGCTTTCTTCGATCCAGCTGGGAATTTCTGTGCCCTCTCATCTCAGGATCCACCAGAGATGTATTAAACCATAAAGATGGGATTGTCAGATCATAGGAAATCATTTTTCCAGTTTGAAAGGAAAACAAAAACAATGCTTTTATCCCATAAATTATTACAGCTCCTTTTTTCCCCTGTACCAATTCCAGATAACCTCCATTTCTGGGACGAGGAAACAGGATTGACTGGATAGGAATGGCTACTAAATATTCTGTTGGCAGCCAGACAGCGCTGGAGAATCCTCACTTCTCCAAATTTAAATGCCATGACTAAGCCTCCCTCACCTTCCCACATCATCTATGTGTCAGGTGCATCCTATGGTGCACGTCTGGGATATGATTCCTAAAAATATTCCTGCATAACGATGCAGCTACTTGTAATTCTGAGGCTGTGACTCCCTTTTCCCAGCTCCTTTCACCGAAATCTCCCTTTCAGTTTGTCACTTAAGGAATCACAGACTCATTAAGGTTGGAAAAGCTCTCTAAGATCATCAAGTCCAACCCATGATCCTGTGGTGATTTCCAGGGGTACTGAATGTTTGCAGATCATCTGAGCTTTGACTGAGAAAATACGGCATCATGAATATGATATTGAGCATAAATCCAGCTCTAAAAGCCTAGAACTAGGTCTTGCTTAGGCTGTGTAACATCAGAAATATTTAGAAGTATGTTTTCACCTCCAATTTTAATTACCTTTTTTTTTGTTTATTTATTTATTTATTTAAATTTTATTTTCTTTCTTTTTCTTTTTTTTTTTTTACTATTTATTCAATTTTAACGATTTAAACTTCAATCATCCAACTTGGCTTTGGAATTACAGAGAGACATAAGTCATCTCCCACCCTCAGAGAGAGAATGAATCTCTTTTGAGTTGTATTTATTCATCTACAATGATTTTAGAGAGCAACTACACAGAAATATGTGGCAAAACTTCCAAACAGATAAAGTCGGCTGAAACCAGTCCTATCCTTCATTTCACAACATCCCAACTCCTCACTCTAAAACTGAGCTTAGTACTTGTATTTCAAGCTCCAACATTTCCATGTCAAGGAGCCCTTTCAATTAACATTTCTTCAAATTATTTATCATTGTCAAGCTTGGAATTATCTGAGATCTTCCCATGCTACTGCAATGACCAACAACTCCATAAAATAGGGGCAGCACTTGTGAAAAGCCAAGTTTTATCTGGAATAAGTTGGTCCCTTTACTGGTTTTTAGAGCCCTCATCTCTTTAGTGGCCTTTTCTTCTAAATTCACATTCTTTCAACACCAAATTTCCTTTGTTGTTTTAACAAGACGGAAGGGATTGATTCCATACGGGAATCTGGTGGCACATACATATTTCTTGTGTCTCGTTTATTAGGGCTGACTGGGGATATGGCACAAGTTAAGGGCAGCTCTGTAATGGTTTTCACATGATTGCTGTAGGAAAACATGCAGAGCTCTTACCTTCATCCAGCTCCAAGAAAGGGGAGAAAAAGGGAGAAGGGAAAAAAAAGAAAGAGTGTTATTAATTTTTGAACACGTGCAAATTCCGTATCAGGGGAGTGTCCGGGAAAAAAAAAAATGCTGTGGAAAGAGTCAAAAAACAACAACTGTCCCTCCCCACAGGGATAACAAAGAACACAGAGAAGGTCTGTCTAAACAAAATAACAACAAAAAAAGGAGCAGCAAACCCAACGCAAAACACAGAGAAGAAATCAGCCTCGGGTTTAGAGGACTGCAAAGCCATCTGTGGATCTGCGTTTGGAGGGTGTCGTGTTCTTGTAACCACTCTGAGCTTGGATCACTGTCAGATGTGTGGACAGAGGGACAAAAGGTCAATGGACAATCGGAGTGACCAACAGAAAACATGGGTGAAGGAGGATGGATAATCTTCATATCTACAGGCTCTTCATCTGGGGGTGAAGGCAAAGCAGAGCAGGGCGATTCCCAGAATCCCAGAATCCCAGGATGGTCCAGAGCTGGAAGGGCCCCACGAGGCTCATTGAGCCCAGCTCCTGGAGACAAGGAGGGTAGTGGTGATGGGAGACACAGAGGATGGACCCAGGGGTGTGACACGCAGGAAAAGGCTGGGATCCCCCAAAAATTCATCCCTAGAGGGGGGTTATAAGAGGGGAGGCTCACAGAGCTGACCAGTGACAGCAGCTGTGTGTGAGGGGAGCACCAGCCATGGGTCCTCAGTGGATTGACCCCGAGTGAGGTGGTGGGAACCCCTCCTTGTGTTTGTCAGCCTTTGGATAGAAGGCTGCAGGTGGGACGGCCTTGATTTATGTCATAACACTGTCCCTGAAGATCATTTTCCAGTTGAATCCTCTGTCCTTCACCCCCAGTTGCAGCACAACAGCTCAGATGCCTCCAAATTCCCGAACAACTGAATTTGGAGGTGGTTGAATTCTGGGCTTAAAAGCTCAACTCTGTCCATGGCAGTGGGCAAAACCCCAGACCTGAGCTACCTGTGAACGACACACCAGTCCTGGGTGACATCCCCCAGGTGGTGTCAGTCCAAAACACTCAGAGAAGGATCTGGACTTTGCCAGCTTCTCAGGATATTTGGGTCTATTCAGTGGGAAGTAGGTGATTCCTGGGATTCCACGTATCTGAATACAAGAAGGTGTGCATATATGGCCACTGTCTGAGAGCACTTTGCCAGGTTCTTGCCACCTGAGCTCTGAAAAAAGGCACGTGAAAGGTCCTTGTAGTCAAATAATTTAATTTCCACTTCTGACTTGATTAGCTTTCATAGAGAAAAAAATATTCTCTGTATCCAGAAGATTGACCATATGCAGATTTAAAGGATAAAGGATGTTTTTCGTAATCTCAGCTTCCCTTCTCAATGCATCCATACCGCAGAAGCAGCTGGAAATTTGTGTCTATCTGTTTTCATCCTGTTGTTTTCAAAGTCTTGAAAGAACAGCCTGCCGTGTGAAATCTGCCTTTATTTTGCCTTGTTTACGTGGATAACCAGGATTCCACAGCTGATTTAAATATAAGTCACTTCTCTGACTTCCACTGAATTGTGATTTATTAAATCTGAAGGCTCGTCCCGGTGAATCATAAACTTCTGTTTTCTGGTTATAACTTGACCAAGGAGGCACAACACCAAGGAAGCATCTACAGCAAAACAAGAAAGGGAATGGCTTCTTTTTTGAACCAAAAAATAAAATTAATGTCTGTGCGTTTTGGTGAACATGAGGTTGAAAATTACATTCTTAGCTATGGTTGTTCTTGCTGGCTTCCTTTAGAGCTTAGGTCCACTTTGAATCGTGGAAGTGTTGGGAGAAGGGAGTAGGAATTTCAGTTGTTGGATGCTGTGCCTGACTGGCCTCCAAAACGTTTACAATCACCTTGACTTGAGAGATCACCACATCAGCCCAAATAGGGTATTTGATGTGCTGAAAGAGCAGGGGGGTTAAGAGAGCATCATAAAATCCTTTAGGGTGGAAAGATCTTTACGATCATCAAGTTCAACCATTCACCAGCACTACCAAGGCCACCACTGCCCCATGTCCCCAAATGCCACATTCACAGGGCTTTGAAATCCCTCCAGGGATGAGGACTCCCCCACTACCCTGGGCAGCTGTGCCAGGGCTGGACAGCCCTTCCCAGGAGGAATTTTCCCAATGTCCAACCTACTCCTCCCCTGGTACAGCCTGAGGCCATTCCCTCTCCTCCTGTCCCTTGTTCCCTGGAGCAGAGCCCGACCCCCCCCGGCTCCCCCCTCCTGTCAGGGACTTGCAGAGCCACAAGGTCCCCCCTGAGCCTCCTTTTCTCCAGGCTGAGCCCCCCCAGCTCCCTCAGCCCCTCCTGCTGCTCCAGCCCCTTCCCATCTCCGTTCCTTTCCCTGGACACACTCCAGCCCCTCTGTGTCTCGTTGTGAGGGTCCCAAAACTGCCCCCAGGGTTTGAAGTGTGGCCTCAGCAGTGCCCAGCACAGGGGGACAATCCCTGCCCTAGTCCTGCTGGTTGGTTCAGAGAAAGGTTTGAAGCAGGTGGCCAAGCACTGTCAGATACGAGTTGAAAGCACTTCTCACAACAATATTTGCCTTCCAAAATTATCTTCTTTGCTCAGGTCTCACTTCTCTGACCCTCTGAATGCTCTGTGTTGGGATGCAATGGAGAAGAGCTGGTCTTCCAGCTGACTGGAAGTGGAAGGACGTGGCCACCCCATGACTTCCACAGGTGAACCAGAAAAGAGAAGATATTTCCTGAGGTCATTTCCTTCAAGATATGAACTGTCCCTCTGTGTTTTCAGGAACAGCCACTGAGGACAGAAATTGTGATGTGACCTTGAGAAGCTAATAAAGGATTCCTGGAGACACCCCAGCTGGGATTGATCTCACCTCAGTTCTCGGGGTATTTTGGAGACGGTCACTTTTGAGACGTCACCTTGCTCTGTAATAGATGTTTCAAAAAGCTGGTATCAAATTTGATAGAAAAGAGCCTTGTTCTAACAGTTTTCCTCCTCTAACTGAAACCAGCCTGTGTAGGCTTTGGATGACATGCTACGCCTGTCAGCTGCTCAGAATTAAACAAATCTCCTTTTTGCAAAATAATACCCTTTTTTTTTTCTCCCCTTCACATTCACAATCCTGCCCAAACACTCTTTCCCCTTGGTAGAACCGAGGACTTTATATTGTCTTTACTGTCAGGAATTTTACAACCTTCCAAGGAAAAGTCTCGAGGAAGAAATTCCTTTTCAGACCTCACTAAGATAGGTTTTCTGCCTGAACCTCCAGCCCCCCTGATGATTCCCACTTATGGCCCCAAAACATGAGTTTGGGAATTCCTTCCATTAAGTAATGATTCAAATATAAGACTTAAAATGTAGGTGTAATTCCAAAGAAGTGATATCTAAGGATCACAAGTTTGACAAGTTTGGTTTCTAAACAGTTTCCTTGAGGCTGCATTTTTTGTGGGGGTTTTTGGATGGATTTGAGGGGGTTTTTATTGTCGTTTCTGGAGGATTATTTGTTCTTTTTTATTTCCAGCCTAATGAGTTTGATCTGGAATCTTTGTCTTTCATTATTCCCTGCAAAGCCATTTCCTCCCTCTGCCCAAGCCCTTGAGTTGATTAACTGTTCCAAAGCATTCCTGGGACACTCAGTAAATAACAATGCAAACATGTTTATGTAACAGTTTAACGCCCTAATCATGTTTTTATGCTGGAGTTGAACGTCCTGGAGTCTGAGATTCTTCAAGTCCTGGCCCTTTGATGTGAAGGGAGCTCTGGGCAGCGCACTGGGATTTCATTTGGCCTGGAGGGAGGCTGCTGTTTACACTTGGTGTCACTTCTCCACACTCTCCACGTGTTGACGGCCCCCGGGAACGCACCAGATCCCCACCGGAGCCATGGGAGCACCACAAACAGTCACTGGAGGGAAGGATGGAGGTTTTTGTGGAGTCCTCATATTTGGGAGCAGGCTGCAATGTGTTCTCCAGGAGAAAACTTCTGATCCGGGCTTGGTGAAGACATTGGAGAACGTAAATTGGAGCCGTGTTTTAAAATTTCCGTGGATAGAGATTTAGATCCCTTTTCCCTTGTCCATCTCATGATTCGGACTCGATGAGCTCAGAGGACTTTTCCAACTTAGTTGACTCCATGATTTCAGGGGAAGTGGAAGGGCAGGCACTCATCTCTTCTCTCTGTGAGCAGGGACAGGATCCAAGGGAATGACTAGAGCTGTGCCAGGGCAGGGTCAGGGTGGATCTCAGGGAAAGGTTCTTCCCCCAGAGGGTGGTTGGGCACTGACCAGGCTCCCCAGGGCAGTGGGCACAGCACCAAGGCTGCCAGAGCTCCAGGAGGGTTTGAACAACGCTCTGAGGGACAGGGTGGGATTGTTGGGGTGTCTCTGCAGGGCCAGGAGTTGGACTGTGATGATCCTTGTGGGTCCCTTCCAGCTCAGGATATTCTGTGATTCCATGACTCCATGACCTCTGTCTTGATCAATTCCACATATATTCAGCTAAGAACTTCCTTAAATTAAAAACAAATAAATAAATTTAAAAATTCCTACAACCTGAGCTATAATGAGGAAAATTCCCAACATTCTGAAAAATCAGTATTTTTCATAAGTTTGTCCTAGAAGGGAGGCCATTTTTCATAAACCAACCAAACAATTAAGGCTTGAACTTTCTTCTGAACCCAGTAAAACCCATGTCGGAGGCAAATATTGGTCAAATGAGTGTGGTTGATCCAGTCTGAAAATCCTGAGGACACCTAGGAAGCAATTTAAGCCAGAAAATTCTGCCTAAATCTCTATTCCATACCCAAACACTGGATCTGTACTAAAAACTCGTGTTGAATTCTTCCTAATCTTCTTGTGAGTGAAGCACAAAGGACATGAGGAGTAGTGGGGCAGAAATAAAACTTCATTTGACACAAGGTCATAATTAAGCCTTAATGTGACATTTTTTTTCCTAGTCCAGTCCATGGGAATTTTCTTTCCCATTAAGTTCTATGAAATCATGGCATAAACTTGATCTGGTATAAAAAAACCATGGGCTATTGAATATTTCATACGTATTTTTGTGACAAATGAGGGTCACGAGTCACCAAGTTTCTTGACTCCATTACTAACCGGTGGGAGCTGTGACAAACTTTGGCATCTGGAACAAAATCTTGAGGATTCGTTGTGAAGGAAGAGTCTTCCTTTGCCCAAGAACCTTCTTTTTCAATAGAGAAGCACTTGAGCAGCAAATTCCAGGTCTGATAATGACACTGATGGTGGGGGTTGGAGAACAGGCCACTCTCAGGGCGGTGACAAAAGGCTTGTCCCCCTCTAAATTAAAGTCTGGTTTCAGTTTATCTAAATGAAGCATCACCTAAGAGAAATCTGCTTGGTAAGTGGGAATTATTCCACTGGAATATCAGAACTTGGATCTCAGGTGCCACAAACTGCGACACCACCACCCCCCCACCTCACCTCACTCCGCGAAGCTCCCCTGGTTTAAATCAGATTTATTTCTGCTGGCTGAGACCTCAAAACACGCATGAATTTGGGTAAAAGACGTTTCCTAGCCCTGCTATCCCTACTCCGCCCATATTTTTCCCAGTCTCTCACCTGCAGACTCGTGGAATGTGGAGGGAGGTCCCTGGAGTGTTGCTGAGGCACGTCCAGCAGAAGAGGAGGCTGAGCTTGGTGTCATTTGGTGTAACTGCTCCACAGGGTTCTGCACCTTCACAGAAAGTCTTAGAGAGTCTGCAAACTGATAGAGGTTATAAATCTCTTTATTACCCTACAGCAACATCCCCTGAAGAGAACATTGCTGTCCTTGAGCAGAGAACAAACCCTCAGGAGCTGGCAAAGCGAAGGCAGGGAAGAGATTGTTCCAACCCACTTCTGACACAGGGAGAGAATTAAGAAATGTCCTTTCTGCTTGTCCTTGTCACTTATGTCACCTTGATGGACCTGTTCAGCACTCCCCCATCACCTCCCAGAGCCCCTGACTGGTGTCCAGACCTCATTCCCGCGCTTTATTCCTGCACGAATTGGCTGGTAACACTTTCCAGATGTTTTATTGTCCTCCAGGTGATGGGGAAAATATTTTGTCTCAAATTCCTTTCCCCTGTAGTGGATTCTTTGTTTTTTTCCCAGTTTTTCCCTAGTCTCAGTAAACGAACAACCACACCAACACCTTCCTGCAAATGCAGAGGGTTTTCCTTAACTTCAGCCCTAATTTGGGGTCTGGAAAACTTGTCCTGAAGGAGCTGAGGTTGTTTAGCTTGGAGAAAAGGAGGCTCAGGGGGGACTTCATTGCTCTCTACAACTCCCTGACAGGAGGTTGTAGTGAAGTGGGGATTGGTCTCTTCCCCCAGGTAAGAAGTGACAGGATGAGAGGAAGTGGCCTCAGGTTGCACCAGGGGAGGTTTAGGTTGGATATTAAGGAAAAAAAAAAATAACTAGAAGGGTTTTAAAGGATTGGAACAGCCTGCCCAGGCGAGTGGGGAAGTCACCACCCCTGGAAGCGTTCAAAAAAACGTGTGGATGTGGCACCTGAGGCCATGGTTTAGTGGTGAAAATGGTGCTGGGTTGACAGTCGGATTTGCTGATCTTAGGGGGCTTTTCCAACCTTAATAATTCCATGATTCAAGCGTGTTCCCAGGTCTTCCTATCTGGGAAGTCATTGGATGTAAGAACTGCTTCATCTGGGCCCTTTGAGCTTCATGTTTCTCCCATCACGAGTGGTTCTGTCCAGCTGCAGAAGACACAGGAAAGGTCAGGACAGGCGGCACCAGGTTGACTTCGTACCATGAGACCTTGACTGAAAATGTTGGATATTACCCCTGCGAAACGGACCCTCAGCTGCAGCAATTTTAGCAGCAACCCTGGTGGGGATCCTTTGCAGTAAAAGCAGCTGCCTTTACTGGTTTGGCTCAGTGATGTTAGAGGTTTTCCAACCTTAAGGATTCCTTGAGGACTGGCAGGAGGAGGAGTTGGGAATGTTGGGAATGCTGAAACTCATAGTTTTCTGCTCCACCTCAAGGAGACTGTGTTACAGCATTTTAAAGTCTGTGCATCCTCCTAATGTGGGAAATAATCTTTGTTGGGAGGTAAAATAGATATAACAGGGGTGGGTTTATAATTATTTTATCATTTTTAGGTAAACCTACATTCAATTTTATTGTTTCTATTATTTTTATAATTTATATTATTTTTATAACTTATTTTATAATTTATCTTGCTTGGCTTTATCACTGAGTCTTTCATGATGGCTTCTCTTTGAAATCTGAATTTCCGAGTTGGTCTTTTTTTTATTCACTGAATGTATTTCCAATATAGTTCCAATTTAAAGGAACTCACTGGCAACTGAACTCACGGGAACTTTGATAGGTTAAGGTCATGGGCAAGGCAAGATTTTCAGTGGTAAATATAATTTATTACACTATCACCTCTTCCTAGAAATATGTTCCGTGTCAGGCAGTACCTTCTCTCTAGAAAGGAGGTGTAAAGGAAACTTCTCTTACCCATAAAATTACGAAGTCAAAATCATAAATCCTTGTTGTATTAGTGCTCCAAAATCACCTTTTCTCATCTAAAGAGGGATTATTTAAAATGTAACACTCATTCAGCACCACTGCCAGGTGAAGTGACCTAATTCTTCCTCGAGGCTTTGACTCAGGTACATCAGAACATCCCAAATTTATTTCCAGAGCAATCACATGGATTTCGTTGTGCCATCACATGAAGGATTCGACACTCCTGTCTTTTCATCCTGTTAGGAGATGCTGGACAAATCAGACTAATTCTGATCCCCGGGGAATAAATTCAGCCCCTCAGGAATTACATCATTAATTCAGAACAAGGTCAACTGTGGGTGAATATTTATAGCAAGAGGGTTTTTTTACCTGTTTCAGGTGAAAACACCAATCCCAGTGAACCCATCTCTTGAGTCTGGGTACTTGAGACACTGCTTATATATATATATAATGTATCTGTATCTATATCTATATGTAATGTATACACATATATATATATATGTATCTAAGGGTAAATGGGTTGTTCCTGACCCTGGACAATGTGACATTAATTTCCCCAAGAATGACAAGTATGACACACGGTCTTTGCCCATTTGATTTCTTGTGTTAACATATGTTTGAGATTTTGTGCTCAGCAACCTCATTTCAATCTCATTCGTTCAATCTCGCCCACATCTCATACCCACCTTTAAAATATTTCTTTAAAGGTCATAAAATTAGATAGATGTATCTTGATTCAGGTCGTCTTGCTGCGAATTGGGCTCTCACTCCAGGCTTAGCAACTTTTAGCAGGTTCCCTGTCTTACAACATTTTTTTCTTGAACTAAATGGTCCAAGCAGGCCTAATCATAATCATAAAAACTAAGAGAAAGAAAATGTTGTCAGAGATCCAAACATACGAGCTTTATGTCGTGAAAAGCTTTTATTCTGGTTCCTATTCTCACTCATGTACAGATTTATTGAAAAAAAAAAAAAAAAAGAAAAAACCTCTGACATTTATTCATTTTCCACTTAGATTATTGTGGTTAAATCAAAAAGAAGTGTCAGGGCTTAGGGAGCTGAAAGCAGCTCCGCTTTTTCCATTGTGAAGGGTCACATGGCTTCCATTTTCTCCATGAAAAACCTCCTGGTTTTGGTTATTTTCACTGTCTGGAATGAGATATAATTCCACTCCTGCTGCCAAATCTCCTGTATCATGTAGGAAACTCCTGCCTTTTGGGCCATCTTTTGGGAGGCCCGTTTCACAAGGAGCTGCTTTTTTTAATCATTATTATTATTATTTATTGTTTCCACTGGGCTGAGGAGAATCTTCAAATTTGTCGGTTGAAACTCTTCTTCAGACAGCGGGAGAGGAAGGGAGGTCCTGGGGATGGAACTGAGCTGGGACAGAGCAGAGATGTGTTCAACTCTGAATCACAGAATCAGCCGGATTGGAAAAGCTCTCCGAGATCATCCAGTCCAACCTTGACCTAACAACACCGTGTCACCCAGCCCATGGTGCTGATGCCACATCCAGTGTCACCTTAAACACCTCCAGGGATGTTGACTTCCCTGGGCAGCCCATTCCAATGTCTGAGCACTCTCTCTGGAAAGAACTTCTTCCCAATATCCAACCCAAACCTCCCCTGGCACAGCTGGAGGCCGACCCCTCTTGTCCTACTGCTGGTTCCTGGGAGAAGAGCCCAACTCCCCCCGGCTCCCCGCTCCTGTCAGGGAGTTGCAGAGAGTGATGAGGTCTGCCCTGAGCCTCCTCCTCTCCAGGCTGAGCCCCCCCAGCTCCCTCAGCCTCTCCTCACAGCACTTGTGCTCCAGTCCCTTCCCCAGCCTCGTTGCCCTTCTCTGGCCCTGCTCCAGCCCCTCCATGTCCTTCCTGAGCTGAGGGGCCAGAGCTGGACACAGCACTTGAGGGGTGGCCTCACCAGCGCCGAGTCCAGAGCAAGGATCACTGCCCTGCTCCTGCTGCCACACTGTTCCTGACCCAGGCCAGGATCCATTGGCCCTCTTGGCCACCTGGGCACACTCNGCCTGGCTGCTCTCCAGCCCCTCTGTGCCCAGCCCGTGGGGCTGCCGGGGCTTGTTGTGGCCAAAGTGCAGGACCCGGCACTTGGCCTGGTTGAACCTCATCCCGTTGGATCCTTTCCAACTCTCCAGTCTGTCCAGGTCCCTCTGCAGAGCCCTCCTGCCTTCCAGCTGATCAACACTCCCCCCGAGCTGGGTGTCACCTGCAAATTTGCTGATGGTGGACTCAATCCCTCATCCAGATCATGAATACAGATATTAAACAGGACTGGGCCCAGCACTGATCCCTGGGGACACCACGAGTGATGCTCCAAACTGGATGCAGCAGCATTCCCCACCAGTTAAGAACTGGCCATCAGCCAGTTCCTAACCCAGCACAGAGTGCCCCTGTCCAAGCCGTGCGCTGCAGCTTTTCTGGGAGTTTGCCACAGGAGAAGGTGTCAAAGGCTCTGGGAGCTGTTTCGGGTGGGTCAAAAACCTGTTGAGATCCATGGAAAGATTTCAGGGAATGTGAATCCGACCCGCCATGACTCTGTTGTGCTGTTTGCAGTGGGAAGGCCAAGGGAGAAAAAGATCTTCCGCTTTTCACAGGGAGAAGCTGGGCACAGAATCAAACACGGTAAATTCTGGAACTCCTGGATTTGCAGTTGGTCGATGGTTGGGATTTAATTGTCACCCTACAGGATTTTAGTCAGCCCCAATGATGTGGAAAAACGAGTTTCCTTAAACATCTGTGAAGGAAAAGAAGTTTGAACGTATCCCAGACAGGAATATTGTGTCTAGGAATATGTTTGTTTGCCAGGGAGTGCCTTAAAATTGAGGCTATTTGGATTATACTGGGAATATATTCAGTGAAATTTCGCCTATATTGGAAATATATTCAGTTGGGGCTATATTGGAAATTTAATCAGTGAAATTGGGACTATTGGGACTATATTGGGAATATATTCAGTGTATCAATAGTGACCAATTCAAAAACGCTCCAGATTTCAAAGAAAAACCATCAGTAAAGACACAGTGACAAAAGCAAGATAAATTATAAAATAGGTTATTAAAATACTATAAATTATTAAAAAAAATTAAAAAGTAAATGTAGGTCTAGCTAAAAAATATAAATTATAAAATTTTAAAGAATTAAATTGAATGTACGTTTACATCAAAATAATATTACAAATATAAATGATAAAAATAATAATGAAAGAACAATAAGATTAAATGTAGGTTTACTTAAAAACAATAAAACACAAATCATAAAAATAATTTAAATGACAATAAAATTGAATGTAGGTTTACCTAAAGATAATAAAAAAATCTAAACCATAAAAATAAAAAACCCCAATAAAATTGAATTGAGGTTTCTCTAAAAATAATAAAAATGTAAAATGTAAAACTTTTTTTTAAAAACCCAATAAAATTGAATGTAGGTTTAGATAAAATTAATAAAAATTATAAATTACAAAAATAAAATTAAAAATCCCCACAATAAGATTGAATGTAGGTTTACCTAAAGTAGATTGTATTGGATGCACCTAATTTCATTATATATCTACCTATCAATAATAAAAATTACTGATTAATAGAAAAAGACATGTTTAACTTATATAAAATATTATATTGTAGAATAATATATAGTAATTTCTTGTACATATTATATGATATGCGTATATAATATATAGCATATATTGGTTTATATTATATTATCATATATGAAATATTATTTAGTAATATTAAAATTGTTATATTTTAATTATTTATCTTATAGATTTATCAATATATATAATTTCAATTATATTTTATTTATATTTTTATATATGATGTATATTTATCTGTATTTACTGTTTATGGTTTATATATAAATATATAAATATATTTGCATGCTATATGAGAATTATTTCCTTTAAAATCGTCTGAATTCAACTGGGGAATTTAGAATATCTTGACTCCACTGACCAGACCTCCAGAGACCTGATGTCCCCACCAGTGTCATCTAATTCCCAGGAGCTGTTATGAAACCAGCAACCAACACAAGAATTCCAAGAGCTCACATGAAAACAACATTAATTTCAGGAAAATACAGTTGAGAACCAGAGAAATATTTCATTTTATTAGCGTGGAATTGTCACGTTTTGACAGTGCCAGCAGCACAATATTTACTCAAAGAGAAACATCTTGTTTCAATCAAGGAGAATGTTTTATTCCTGCTTTCCCTGGTTGACACATTAGAGCAGAAAGTTGCTGCTACAGGCACATGGCACTAAATGTAAAATTAACAACAATGAAATTGTAAAGTCAGAGGGGGAGTTCTGAAAGGATTTATTTCAGGGGCATTCTTTTTTTTTCCACTTAAAATTTGCTAAGAGCAAAGAACTTGGATTTTATTCCCGAAATCTCTCCTGGCCTTAATTCAAAATTGTCCTTCAAAGTTCATAACTCAAGCAAAACCTGCAGTGAAAGATTTCACCTTCCTCTTTCACCTACAAACACTCCCCCACTTATATTTTCATGTTGTAACAACAAAACAACTGGTTTATTACAAAATTTGCTATTTTAAAGTGTTATGCAACACAGAGGGAAAAAAGGTTCTTCTAAACAATGAATTACAAAAAAGAACAAGGTTACCTGAAAATGCCTTTATTTTTTTTGGTTTTCTTACTATCAAAAAATGATTAATATATTAAATTTAAGAATGATTATTTAATTAATTTAACATTTAATAAGGATTTAATTAATTATTAAATTTAAGAGTAAAATTTTAATAGCACTGGGATTTAGTTGTGATACTGATAAACTCCCAAAATGTTCCCTGGCGTGATTTTGGCCCTCAGAAATTGGGAGGATCCCACAACACCCCTGTTCAGTTCAGGATTAAAACTCTTAGCCAAGAAGCATTTTCAACATGGAGAAAAGTTCCAGCCACTCAGTTCTGGAGATACAAGAGATTGAAAGCTGTGACAATTCATCATAATCATGGAATGTTTTGGGTTGGGAGGGATCTTAAAGGTCATCCAGTGCCACCCCCTGCCACGGGCAGGGACACCTTCCACTAGCCCAGGTTGCTCCAACCTGGCCTTGGACACTTCCAGGGCTCCAGGGGCAGCCACAGCTTCTCTGGGCAACCTGTGCCAGGGCCTCCCCACCCTCCCAGCCAGGAATTCCTTCCCAATACCCCATCTAAATCTATCCTCCTTCATCTTAAGTCCATTCCCCCTTGTCCCGTCACTCCACATCCCACTATTTTCCCCGCATGGATGTAACTTGTGCGCAAGAGCCTCTGGCCCTGGTTTTTCCTGCAGTCAGAAGATCTTCTCGGAACACACAAAACACTGGTTTGGAGCTCAACCCTGGGAACTGTGACCTCAGGAAAGCATCTGAGGTTCCCAAAGGGAGAAAAACCCCACCAAGCAAAGATTTTTTCCATTAAAAAGAGCCAGGTGGGTCAGGAAGATGCGCGGAATTCCAGCTGATGGGATTCATCAAAATGTGAGAAGCCCACAGGCACGTCGTGGATTCGAACTGAGTTTATTAGTCCTCAAATTCCTTCACTACCCTTCACCTGTTTCTCTCTATTCACCAAAACCCCTTCAGTTATCTGGAAAATTTAAGAATTGATCATTTTCTCTCAAATATTTCAAGTCAAACCCCAGATTTTGGCATAATAGTTTTTCCCCGGGATTTCTCGATCAGCTCCCGCACAAGATACCATCTCCTACCACATGTAATCCATACTTAGGAACAAGTTTTTCATGGAGCTCTAGACTTGTTTACGCGTGTTCCTGCCTTCACTTGTTCACATGTTCTCTCTTCATTCCGAATCAGAGAGAGAAATCTCGTAACACCAGGAGCTCCAGCAATTACTGGAAGTCAGATTTTCACTCTATCTCCATTTTTCCTAATGAAGATTGACAGAGAACTTGGAAAGAGAGAGATTTCGGGGTTTGTTTTTGTTTGGGTATTATTTTTTTTTTCTCTTCAGTCTGGATCTCAATTTTACTCAACAGGAAAAACCACTCAGGAAATACTTCGCAATTCCCAGCAAAAATTAAAGAAAACTAATACGTTTCTTTAAAACTCTTTCTGGGGTTTAAATATTGACGAAAGAAAACTAATACATTTCTTTAAAACTCTTTCTGGGGCTTAAGTATCGATGAAAATAATCTTTTGTCTTTTATAATGGGAAAAAAAAAAGAAATAAAAGTCTTCTCCCTTCGACATTCTCATCTGTATCTGTAGGAGAAAATGTCAAGGTAGTGCCTTTGATTCTTGTGAAATTAGGAGTCACATCTTTATTTTGAGGAAATCCACAGCATCACGTCTCTCTTTTTTTCAGCATTGCAACCCTGACCTGACACTTTGCTCATTCATCCCACTCCATCCCCTTATATTACATATACAATTTAGCAATAGGTGTTAATAAATTCAGTTTAATTCGAAATATTTTATCGATATTATTTTCTCTGCTGCCAGTGAGCAACATCCAGCAGCACTCCCTTCCTCGAGAGATTTTTATTCTTCTTCTTGTTTTCTTTCTGCTTTCTCTCTGTGGCACCACTGATAGAAACCATCCCCACAGTCTTTTTTCCATAACAGAGGAATGAGAGCTCCTGGAAGCCACAGCTCCCTGATTCTTCCCCACAGCCCAGATCAGAAGGAGCTGGAAGAGCAGGTCTTATGAACTGGCGATGAGTGTTCCTTGGCAGCCATCCCTGTGAGATTCCAGGGGCCGTGGCTTCCAACGGATATCAGGCACAAACACAGAGATATTTGCTGCCTCCCACACATCCCCACACGTGTGCAGTTAAGCAGGAACATGTTCCCGCTCTGCAACGATTGTCCAGACCCATCTGTGTCCCAACACAGATAATCCTAATTCAGCTCTGACAACCTCTTTTCCCTGTCCCTCTTCCCTGTGGAAAGCAACACAGATATCCGTTGGTAAAGGGGTGTTTGAGAGGCATCAGAAGTCAGAACAAGTCAAGTTCCTGAACACGGGAAAGAGAATTACAGAATCAGAATCATTAAGGTTGGAAAAGGTCTCCAAGATCAATCATCAAGTCCAACCTTCGACCAAGTTACCACCATGTCAACAAAACCAATTCAAAAAGGGTCACATTTATTCATTTTTTAAACACTTGCAGGGATGGTGATGACTTCACTTCCCTGGGCAACCTGTTCCAATGCTTCACCACTCTTCCAGTGAAGAAATTTTTCCTAATATCCAACCTGAATATCCTCTGGTGCCATTTGAGGCCGTTCCCTCTCCTCCTGTCCCTTGTTCCCTGGGAGCGGAGCCCAACCCTGCCCCGGCTCCCCTCTCCTGTCAGGGAGTTGCAGAGCCACAAGGTCCCCCCTGAGCCTCCTTTTCTCCAGGCTGAGCCCCCTCAGCTCCCTCAGCTGCTTCTGCTGCTCCAGCCCCTTCCCAGCTCCATTCCCTTCCCTGCACAAGCTCCAGCCCCTCAATGACTTGTATGAGGATCCCAAAACTGCCCCCAGGATTCAAGGAGCAGCTTCACCAGTGCCCAGCACAGGGGGACATGGTAAAGGCTTCAGATTCCTGACAAAGTAAGAGCTGCACAGGCCTTTTCCCGAAGTGCTTGAATGGAAGTTGGGCTGGGCACAGGTCCCTCCCTCAGGAATACATGTTCAGTAGGTATTAATGTTGTCAGAGGAGGAGGCACCTCATGGCAGGTGGTTTTTCTACTGGCAATTTCTGTAACTTCAGGAAGTCACTGAGTATCTCAGGTTCCAATTCTTTGGCTGCACATTGAGAAGGGAGTTTTCCCAGCGTCAGGTCAGGTCTCCCTGGCAAGGGCTGACTCCTGCAGGGTGTGTGACACAGCGGGGTCAAAGCCTTGCTGAGACAGCTGCTGCCCCTAAAGCAAAAAAAATCTCCATATTCACAGTGCTGACATCAGTGGAGCCGATGGAGCTCACTGGGAGCTCCAAAAACAGCTCAAACACCATTAAAATTTGGCCCAGTAGCTCAAAACCCCCAGTACTCAATTTGGTAAGAGTGTTGCTGTTGGGAGTAAAGATTCCCAACTACTGCAGCACATGGAAGTGCCCATCACACTCCTCCTGGTGCTGGTTCAAATGGCTCCTGTGCTGGGAATTCCACACTCCTGACACTCAGCTACAATTACTCCAAGATTTCCAAAGATCAGCCAAGGAATTTCCTCACACCCATTCCCAGGCTTCCACCTGCTCTTTGGCTCCAGCAGCAGGATAATGCTCTTTCCTTCCATCAGGTTATCTCACCTGGTAATTGCCTGGTAACAAGCAGAGTTATCTCAGCTTGTCCCAGAGCCAACCTCCCTGCTCTCTTTGTGGTGACAGATACATGATAACTGATATCTAAAATTATGATTAATATTTAACAACTAACGGCTTCCCAAAAGTGAAAGTGAAAGATGAGTTCCTTGGAGCACAGGCATCCAAGAGGGAGCACGTTTTAAGACATAAAATGCAGTGGTTTTAAGCCCAATTGCACACGTTTACTTGCCAGTGATAACCTGTGTTGGGATAGTGGGAATTTTACGTTGTTAACATCCCTGGAGCTCCTCAAAAAGGGAATTAAGCAGCTTTTTGTCTTTTTATAGCACTTTGATTTGGCAACACCCAACTCTGAAAAAGCTCATAAAAGGGAGAGACTGTTGAGAGATATTGGTTTTCTCCACCATCTTTCAACTACCTGAAGGAAATTGGAGTGGGGTGGGATCAGTCTCTTCTCCCAGGTAACGAGTCACAGAATGAGCAGCCTCAAGTTGCTCCAGGGGAGGTTTAGTTTATGTATCAGGAAATATTTCTTCATGGAAAGGGTTGTCAGGCATTGGAACAAGCTGCCCATGGAAGTGGTGGAGTTCCCATCCCTGGAAGCGTTCAAAAACCACGTGGATGCGACACTTGGGGACGTGGTTCGTGGTGACCATGGTGGTGGCGTCGGGTTGACGGTTGGACTTGATGATCCCAGAGGGCTTTTCCAGCCTTAACGATTCCGTGATTCAGGTGTGTTCCCAGATCTCCTTATCTGGCAAGTCGTTGTGTTTCTCCCCTGTTTGTTCTTCCCAGAGTCCTGACGCATCAACTCATTCCCACAGGTTTATAACCCCAATAAACCCCAGCCTCCCCTCACTTCCCAGAACACCAAATGACGTTTTCCCGTTATTCTGGCCTTTACCAAGCAACGATGACACAGCAGCCATGCCCACCATCCCCGACAGCTCCCGCTCCATCACGAGTCACTCTTGCTCGAGCAATTCAGTTTTCGCAATTTCCCCGTCCAAACATCACCCACTTTGCGCCGTGATAAATAAATTCTGGCCTTGCTTTTTGGGAACCTCTCCTCGAATGTTTGTGGGCCGTTACCAGGCTCCCCGTGCTCTGCTTTCAGAGCCAAGCCATTCATCTCTGCACATGACTCACAGGCCGTTTCCCTCAGCCCATAAATCATGAAGTTGGGTTTCCCCCAACATGCCTAAGAGTCATAGAATCATGGAATATGCCGAGCTGGAAGGGACTCATCAGGATTGTCGAGCCTTCTCTGGCTCATCTGGATCTTTGTGCTAATGAAGTGTCCAGGAAGTGAGTGCAGCGTCCCAGGTGTGCTCTCCCAGGCCCAGCAGGGAATGAAGTTCACCTTTCTGCTCCCTGACATCATTCCTCTGGTTCTCCAGCCCACCCTGGTTGATGGTTCAGCTTCTGCAGTGCCCTGAAACGCCACAGCTCTCTTTGCTGTCTGTGATTTGTCTCTGCCATGATGTCCATGCCCTGATATCTTTGTCGGTACAACTGCTTCCACCTGCCCTTGGGGAGGTTGGTTTCAGACTGTTTCCATGGCCAAACAAGATGTTTAATCTGCCTTTCCCAGCTCTGTTTTCATGTGGTTTCTCCCCTTCATGTCCAGCTTGTCTTCCCTGCTCTGTGACCCTGGGATTAGCTCAGGTG
The DNA here is from genome assembly GCA_013396775.1 of Cephalopterus ornatus. Lineage (NCBI taxonomy): Eukaryota > Metazoa > Chordata > Aves > Passeriformes > Cotingidae > Cephalopterus > Cephalopterus ornatus. The sequence continues at coordinate 22,991 of VZRE01010638.1, forward strand.
GTTGGAGAACGGTGCTGGTAACACCAAATTTGTGGGTTTGATCCCCATATGGACACTTCACTTTAGAGTTGGACTTAATGGTGCTTGTGGGTCCTTTCCAACTCGGAATATTCTGTTTCATCCCTCACCCCCACTGGTTTTTGCTGATCCTGCTGGCTCCCCTCCCCTGATGATGACAATACCTTCCCAGACCACAGAAGTCTGGTGGTGATACCACCATGCTCCTTCTTTGCAGCCACCTGGGGGGAAGCAGAGGAGAGCCCAAGCAAAGATTTTACAGCCCTTAATCCCAAATCTACTCTAGATATTCTCTCCCAATGTGGATTATGGCAGTAAGTTCTCCCTCAAGGGATGGTGAACCTGCCTGGAGCAGAGTTGCTCTGCTCAGGGGATTTAAGCAGCATCAGGATCCCACCCCACTAAATTAGAATCACAAATCCTAGAACAGTTTGCAAGGGACCTTAAAGATCATCTCATTCCAGCACCCCTCCCCCCACCATGGACAGGGACAATCCCACAGCTAAATTTTGGCAACTCATTGTCTGTGTCCCTGCAGAGAAATCACACCAGGTTCTGCCCTGGTTTCCTTTTTCTGCTCATTCCAGCTGAGAAAGTCCCAGCAGCGAAACATCCCCCACACATTCCCTCCGTGGTGTGACGACCATTCCGATGGATCGTGGACAAGGGTGAGGACAGCCAGAGGCCTGGGAAAGGGGACAGAACAAGAGAACAGGAAGAGAACAAGCCCTCAGCAGGTTTTCCCCTCCTTAATAAAATCATCCAACAAAATGTCCCACCCACCTTCAAACCTGCAGACCACTTTTTGTGGTTTTATTTCCCTTTAGGGTTTTTCTTTTTTCCTTCCACCCCATGAATTTTGCAGGAGATATGAAAACCTTCAGAGGCATCCAAGCCTCCGAGGAGCGTTAAACCTCCTGTAATCACTTCTCACAGGTCGCGTGATGTAAATCAGCTGATGCTTTGCTGTCCTTTCCCCTCAGCCATCTTCCTCCGAACCATGATTTTAGCTGTCTTTAGCAGGGGTGTTTACGGGAGATAATCCCATTCCAGGCCCTTCCTGCAGCCATGTGTTCCTCATTTTTTGAGGTATCACATAGAAACATTGCTCCTCGTGGCATTTCCAAATAAAAACCTCATGGCCCTGACTCTGAAACGCTGCGTAAAGTTCTGCCATGGCGGAATTTCAGGGGAAAGAATTGATTTTTATTATTTTTTTTCCTCTCTCTTCATTCTTATTAGGGGGGAAAAAAAAAAAAAAAGAAGGCCAGAGCAAAAATTTTATTGGCACCAGAAGAAAACCCTGCTCTGGATTTTATTGCCTGAACCACTGCAGGAAAATCATCCCCCAGTCGCCTCCACCTGCTCAGAATGGATCAAATCTGGGCTCATTTGTAGCTTAGGTCAGAGCTTCGTTTCACTTTCCTTTCCAGATGACGCTGCTTCACTGTTTATCAATAAGATCAAAAACAAGTGGGAAATCAAACTTAGAGGTATTTTCATCCCAAGTGGAACCATGTGGAAACGCCATCCAAACCTCCAAACCCCCTCCACAGCCGGGGCACTTTGTCCCTTCACAGCCAACAGGGACGGAAGAACCTTCAAAGCAAAGGAAAAGTGACTTTCTTGGCGTTGTACATCCCAATATCCTTGTTCTTCTGACGGAAAACAAAGCAATTCCAAGCATTTGAAATAAAATATTTCCTCAAGTGAATAAACAGCTTTAGGTAATTAAGTGCTGCAGCAAGAAAACACCTCATTCTACCTTCTCAACTCATTTTTGTGGCACTGGTGCATTTTCTTCTCCTTCACCTATGAATATTCTTGATTTGTAGGTAATTTAACTTATCTGATTGATAATAAGGGATTGTTTAAGACTCTTTAGCTCATTTTTTCCATCTAATTTTTCCTTTTGAGTCCGTTTCTCTCTCTAAACTTTTTCTTCCTCTAAGCTTTGCAACATTTCTCCATCATCCCAGATGTGTAAATGTTGTATGAATGTAACTCAAATAACCAATATATTTACTCAGACATACAAAAAAAAAAAGACCCTAAGAATAAGGAGATTTCATTCTTCTCTATTATTTTTTTTGCATTATTTATTCTTGTTTTTCTCTAGAAAAAAATTGTTGGAATTTAAAAATCCTTCTGTTACCATTTTTCTTGTGGGTCTGGATGTTCAATTAAACATCTTTTTGAAATGAGATGTTATAAATAGGATGATAATTAAAAAATATGTCTAATTAAATACAGTGCTCTGACCTGTGAGCCTCAAAATCCCAAAGAAAGATTTGGGATGAGTCCTGCTCTGTTGTCATAAATTTCTATGTCACAGGTGAATGAGAAAACCTCAGATAACTGAAAACACAAAGATTTAGGTCAGTGAAAAGAAGTTGTTTCCCACAGACATAATTTTCATTTTCTCCTGGAAAACTGGGCAGTTTTAATGAGATTTTACATGAATTTGAATTTTTCTGGCCGTGGTTGGCAACCAGGACTCTGACACATCCTCTTACACAGGAATTTCTCCATGAGATTCCTTTGGGAATCTTAGGCACTGTTAAGGAATCAAACATTCCCAGGACACAAATCATGGAATCCCAGAATGATTTGGGTTTGAAGGGACCTTAAAGATCATCTTATTCCAAACCCCTGTCACAGGTCAAAGTTTGCTGAGAATGAAAAAACTGATCTATAAATCAAAATTTCTTTTTCAGAACTAACAGAAATGAGGTGGGTTTTGCCTGTCCTCTGTCATGAAACTTGAGCTTTTCGTCCATAATGACAAAAAAAATGCAAAATATTTGGTTAAATCGTCATCATAAAGCATTTGGCTAAATCATAATCTAAAATTAGGAATTCGGACAAGTCCAGCAGGTGAAATTTAAAAGAGAAAAAAGAATGCAAGAAAGAGGAAAAAGAATAAAATTTAAAAAAAAAAGAGAAAAAATAATACAAAACTCATTCATGGTACAGTCACCACAGATTTCTTCTCTGCAAGGAGTGTTTTCTATTCAGCATCATATTTAATATACACGGAATTTTAGTGCGTGAAGATCTTGAAACACCCATGGAAAACCTCTGATGGGAAAGCAGCCTCTTGGAGTCACTGACTGGGCAATTCCTGGTTTGGAGACTGAAGTGGAACTGAGCACAGGGCAAATGAAAAGGTTGGGAAGTTCAGGCCTTTGCTGTTTAGGATGCACTGAGCCCTGGAGGTATCAGCGCACCCCTTCCTCGGTCTTTCCTCTCTCATAACCTCACCCTGCTTTCCTGGAAGCTTCTGGGCTTTTTGTTTAGGGCCTTTTTTTAACTTACCCTTCATTTTTGGGGACGTAAGGGAGGGAATAACAACTTCTCAGAACGATTTTTTGCAACCACAGAGACTTCGCCTCGGTTCTGACTCTTATCTCCTCCTCCTTCTCTCTTTGAACCTCGGAGCCTTTTCCATCTCTGCAGCAGAGATTGGGACAGGCTGCAGGGAAGCTTTTCGTGGCTTGTGCTATGTACAGGGCATAGCATGGGTTTTCTCCTGCTCCATTTGGGAGTTGGAGGTGGCAGGAGACTGGGCTTGAAGGACCTCAAGGAGTCCTGCTCGTCCCATGCCCCGAATTTGATTTCTATCCAGAACATCCAAAAGGGAGAATCTGCTCATTCTCTATTTTTGGAATTAAGGTCTATTAACAGTTGCTCTGGAGTCTAAAGTCAGTCCAAAGTGTTTTAGCAGATGCTTTCTGAGGTCTTTGAACTCATGCAAGCCACGAGGGAAGGGAAAAAAAAAGAAGAGGATTTCTGCATTTTAAGGCCAAGGGCTTTTTGGATTATTCGGAATCATCTCCAATGTAAACCAATTGCATGATTTCCGTTCAGTTCCTTCTGTCCTGAGCTCAGCTGCTTGTGTCAGAGATGCCAAGCACTTGGAGATGATGACAGGTGAGGGAAAGAGCTGCAGATGGATAAAACATAGCTGGGAGCATCCGGATGCTGCATCTCAAACGGGACAAGCGATGCTGTAATGGAAGTGTGGCATCTGTTCCCTGGCTGCAGAGCATTGGTGGTCCTTCCAGCAGCTCCCTGGAACACTGGTCTGGCATTTCCAGTCTCAGGCTTGATAACGAGAGTCCTCAGTGGCCTTGGAGAAACATGGAAAGATTTCAGATTTCTGTTGACCACAGAAGGTTGGGAATCACGGAGTTTGTCCAAGAACCAGCTCTGCAGAAGAGCCACATTCCCCAGAGCCCACTGATGACAGCACAGCTGAAGTGGAGCTTCATGTTTTCCAGCTTTCCTGTGGTCTACCACGCAATTTGTTTGTTGTGCTGAGCCTGAGGAAGTTCCCCATAGGAGCAAGGGGAAGCTTTGGCCTGAGGTCCAACATAGGCCACTCCTGGGGACACCAGGAGAGCTGTGACCCCCCTGCTGATGGCAGGGCTCTGGGAACTCTGCCTGTGCTGTGGGACAGCAGCCAGGCTGGGCTGAGGGCTGGCTGTCCTTGGGGACATCCCTGCATCCCTCCAGCAGCAGCGCAGACAGCGATTCCAGCTCTTCCCCCCGCTTCTTACCTTCCCCTTCCCTGAGCAGGAGACCCTACAGGTGACTCCTCATCCTTCCCCTTATTTGCCACTGTGCTGCTGAGACAAGTGGCTGGTTGTTTGCAAACTTCTCCTTTGCTCCTGTCCAGTGAAAAACCCAATGGGTTTGAAACACCCCCCGGAAAATGTGTTCTCCAAGGACAATTCCTTCTTCAGATGAGCACATTCCCACTGCTCCTTGGCAGCCCAACTTCCCTGCACCACATCAGCTGGACAGACCAAGGTGGGACACAACAGAGGCTCAGGAGACCTCCCAAAATCTGGACAAGGCTGGTGGGTATGGTGTTACCAGTCAAACTTGAAGGAGATCCAGCAGCTGGTGGTGAGCCATGGAATTAACACACTTGGATCCTCACAATCCGAGCAAAGAGAAATGAACTTCTTGGGCACAGACTGTCTGACCTATTTCAGGTATTTTAGGAAGAAATGATGATGCCACTGAGAGGGCTCACAACACCTCCACTGGCTAGGAAAGGACAAGCCAACTCTGAAAACGATGTTGCAGCATCTGAAGTGACGTGAAAGGAGCCCCGGGAACCCTAATCTTCATCTGGAGGGCGTTAAATAGTGCATGACCCGAGATTTCCCTCCTTGCATGAGTTCAGTTGCTCCCCTGCTACTGGTAGGGATTTAAATATGGCCACTCAACAAAGCAGGAGCTGTTTGATGAATGAAGCTTTGCAGCAACAGCTTCAGTCGGGGCCATCACAGCGAATTTAAGGAGAGCTGTTGAAAAGTGAGAAAGTACTTGTGCTGTAAACATGGGAACATACCGGGAATGACATGCCCACCCACTTCATGGGCTCTCTCCACTGCCAAAGCAGTAAAAAGGGACCTTAGTGTAAGTGTGAATCCAGCTCTTGGAATGTTTTTCCATTCTCTCGTATTTACGTTAATGAACACTGACACCACAGCCTCACATTCCCAGCTCAGTACTTCACCAGACTGACCAGCAACAAAACCAAGGAGATGAGACTAAACAGATGATTTGATGAGGGTTTTATTATTATTATTATTTTATTCCTCCCGGCCGTGGAAAGAAAAGGAGAGAGAGGGCACACGTCTGATTTCAAACAGATAACAGCGAAGTTCAGACACGGGTTTAAGGGCAGGAAAAGCAAGAAATTCAAGGAAAATTGTTGTCTGCTCACTAATTTAATAGTATTAGTTGGCAATGTTTTCCACTTGGTAAAATGTTCCTCTGAAAAAGGTCAGCTTGCCTGGAGAAAGTCCTACTGCCTGACAGCAGATTGCTTTACCTTCAGTTTAACCAGGAATAAAAAGATGCTGGAAAAGCCTCTCTTTTCATAAAGGGCAACTTTTCCTGAGTGCTTTGCACAAATGCAGGTTGTGCACCGTGGAAGGTGGGCAGTCAGTGAAAAGCAACTCATTTTGGTCCCTGCTCTGGGTCTGTTGCATTCCCTGTGCCCTCCCCACAATTCCATCCCAAAGCCATCGCACCAGAGACAGGAGAGGGCTGGGAATTGCATTTCTCTGGGTTTATATATATATGTGTGTGAATGTATCCATGGGCTGAGTGACACAGCAATGTGCACTTCCAGCCCAAAAAGCCAACCAGATCCTGGGATGCATCAGAAGGAGGGTGGCCAGCAGGGTGACGGAAGTGATTCCTGCAATCTGCTCCATTCCTGGGAGACCTCACCTGCAGAGATGCCTCCAGGTCTGGGGGACAACAGTAGAGGGACCTGGAGCTGCTGGAGTGGGTCCAGAGGAGGCCCCAGAGATGTTCCCAGGGCTGGAGCCCCTCTGCTCTGGAGCCAGGCTGGGAGAGCTGGGGGGGTTCACCTGGAGAAGAGAAGGCTCCAGGGACACCTGAGAGCCCCTTCCAGGGCCTAAAGGGGCTCCAGGAGAACTGGAGAGGGACTGGGGACAGGGGATGGAGGGACAGGACAAGGGGGAATGGCTTTAAGCTGAAAGAGGATAAATTTAGACTGGATATTGGGAAGGAATTCTTGGCTGGGAGGATGAGGAGGCCCTGGCACAGGTTGCCCAGAGAAGCTGTGGCTGCCCCTGGATCCCTGGAAGTGTCCAAGGCCGGATTGGAGCAACCTGGGCTAGTGGAAGTTGTCCCTGCCCATGGTAGGGGGTGGAATGGAATGATTAAGGTCCCTTACAACCCAAACCATCCCATGACTCTGTGATGACCAGGATGACTCCACATGTCCGTGTTGTAGATGCCCAAAATCCAGGATATCCCGTGTGATCCTTATAACACTGGATGCTCTCTGAGAGCTGGACACAACATGCTGCCCTTCTACTTCCTCGTGGTCCAGCCTGAGGATGATTTCAAGCACCTACATGAGATGGACACTGGATAACACCATGGAAAGAAGAAAATATCTGAGAGATATTCGGTGTAAATTGGCTACTTAAGGGAGCAACCACAACATATATATTAAGAAATAAAAAAAAAAGAAGTAGAAGATTGCTTCCTCTGCCTAAACAGCTACAAGCTTGGTCTGCCCAAAACGTAAAGCTTAGCTAAATCTGAACTAACTGCTGTAGGCATCCTTTATACTCAACACAGAGGAACCTGCTCTGATGAAGAATAAGGTCAATGACCATGTTTTAAAAGCCAAGAGCTGCTGCTCTGGGGTTTCTTGTGCTCTGAGTGCAACCTCTGAAGAAATACAGCCCCAGGACTGGATTTAATTCCTTTTTGCTGCTCAGGGGTTTTATAGGGAAGCCCTTTTCCACCTCAGGATATCAAAGTGTTTCGTGCAGTGGTTCAGTAGTATTTACTGCTGAGGTGACTCACCAGCTGTCACGGTTTCCAGCGCAGATGCAACCAGAAAAGCTGCCATAAAGCCGGGCCCGAGGACGTGGCCCAGGCTCACAAGCTGTCTTAGGTGCAGAAGTGAGAACAGAATCCCGACACCCTTCATGCCACCTGAACCACATAGGCTTTTCCCTTTCCATACATCATCCTGGTGCCCTGAGGATGGAGATTAATCATTTCGCATCTCGTTTTTCCACCGGGGGTGACTCAGGCAGAGATGACTGAAGTGACTTGGACACATCCTCACGACAGTGCCAAGAGGAGAAAGCAGCTTTCATGGGGCTGAGAGGCAGCAGTGAGACACCAGCTTGTGCAAACCAGAGACTCCCTGAGGCCCAGGAGGCACTGGAAAGTTTTCTGCTGTCACAGAAACTGGGGAAGGTCAGAAACAGTTTATTTATTGGGGAAAAATTTTCCATCAAACACTCACTCTGTCCCAGTCCTTAATAAATATCTACCACTGATTATCCTGATGAATCACTGATCCACTGCATACTAAAAATCACAGAATCTGATTTTATAGCACAATTATCTCACTCTTGACCCTGCACTAACCTTTCACTGTTTCACAAGGGATAATTCTCCCCTCCCCTGTCCCCGAGGGACTAATGACCTTGTCACCTCCTGCTTGCTAACACATCCTCTCTGACACATCCTCCTGTTCCTCCTGTATCCACTCTGCAAGGAATTAGCATCATGAAGTTCCACTCAGAGCAATTGTCCCCCATGTGTTCTCAGCTCAGTTCCGCTTCGAGATCCACGGGAGGGTTTCCCTGTCTCCGAGCTTTCTTTTCCTCCTACCTCTGTCATCGACTTAATAAAGGATTATTGATAGGCTTTATCCCTGCAGGTCTTGCCTTGCTAAATTGAGGAATTTCCATCTGAAGAGGGATGGGTTTTAAGCCTGCCTAAACCTCCAGCAGCTGCCTGTTGAGGGAAGGAAATTGTGATGGTCTTGTTTCACTCTGGAGCAGAGTGAGCAGCTCTTATAAAGACAAGAAACATTTCTCTCTCCCGCTTTCATGGTAAGGTACAAGGAATTCCTGACTATTTTGTTTTGTTTTGTTTTTGGAGGAAGAGTGGCTGTTCATTGTTTCCAGAGCAAGACATGTCTTTGGAACAGGCCCTGGAATTATTCAGCAAGGTAGAGCAGTGTGTATGCAAAGGACATTCCCAAATGTTTCCTGAGGACACCAGCTACTGGCAAAATTTCCCTAAGTCATGTCTTCTGCATCCAGCAGAGCTGTGTAAGATGGGCAATGGCTTTGAGGTCTCCTTCTTGGAAGCGGAGAAGGTCAGGTTGCTTGGGAGGAGACAATTGGATTTAAAATCATTAAAAATCATTAAGTTACACTTTCTAGCTGGGGGCAGGCCCAGAGCAGAGCTGCTTTCCCGCTGCAGGGTGTAGTGAGGCAGCATGTCCTCTGTGATCTTTCCACCAGCGTGTGCAGCTTGGCAGCTATCCCTGGAATCTGGCCAGGAATGAGATGTCCAGGAACTTCTCCGTCCGGAATGAGGTGTCCAACACTTACGTGGCTGCTTTGCCTGCAGCCAGGAGGGCTGATTCCTGACATCACCACACAAAGAGAAGGGAAGTTGGTTCCGGGGGGGCTGCAAGTTCGTGTGTGGATTAGTAAATTCCAGCTTCATCTGGTGGAGAAATATCAGCCCCTCCAGGGAGTGATTCATTGTTAAGATTAGATGGTAAAATTCCTTTGGGACTTCCAGTGGTGTGTGTTTCCACACCAGGACATGAGAGACGACAAGGGGAAACGGCTTCAAGTTGTGCCAGGGGAGGTTCGGGTTGGATGTTGGGAGAAAATTATTCAGTGAAAGAGTTGTCAAGCTTTGGAACAGGCTCTGGAAGAGTCACAATCCCTGGAAGCGCCCAAAAATGAGTAGATGTGGCATTTTGTGATATGTTTGGTGGAGATGGTGGTGTTTGATCAAAGGTTGGGCTTGATGACCTTGGAGGTCTTGTCCAAGTTTAATGCTTCTATGATTCCACGGCCTTTGGACCACAGAGTCTCCAGAGGCATCCAGGAAAACAAAGAGATGTTTGTTAGGCTGGGTCTCCCTTCCGGAGCTGCAACTTGGAGGATTTCAGAGTCCTTATTCCCCACCTACGGTCCACAGAGTGGTGCCAAGCAGGCCAGCAGGGTCACCCTTTTTGGAAACCATGAGCCAGTTGGTTGACTCTGACCATTTGATCCAGTTTAGCCCTCAACTGGCAGCAAATTCACCCCTTTGCCTCCCCCAGTCAGAGGTTTCCTCCAGGGGACCAAGTAGGTGTTTGAAGGGTTGAATCATTTCTAGTTCCATTGGCCTCAAGTTGGACCAGGGGGAGCTTTAGACTGGATACTAAGCAAGATGTATTCCCAAAAAGGGTTGTCAAGCACCAGGGTGGTGGGGGATTCCCCACCCCTGGAGGGATTTGAAAGACAGGTAGATGTGGCACGTGGGGACATGGTTTAGTGGTGACCTTGGCAGTGCTGGGGGAACAGTTGGACGTGATGGTCTTGGAGGACTTTTCCAACTTAAATGATCCTATGACTCCATGATTTGAGCCTAGATTCACAATTTCCCTAATTTAAGCTGCTCCATGTCTTATTTCCTACAGGGAGCGACAGGGATAGGACTGTGCTCCACCGCTCTTGCAGAAGGATCCAAACCCATCTGCTCTGGCACAACGGATAGACAGGAATCCAGGACTCCAAGGACAACAGAGGGAGAGGGAGAAAAGGAAGCTGCGTGACAAAGGACACCTGGGGGCCAGGCCTTGCTCCCAGCACTGCTCTCTCTGCACATGATGCCACGTCCCTGTGATGCAAAAGGAGCTCAGCAGACATCAAATCCAGCTGTTGGGAATCCGCCCCTTTCCTCTCTCAAAACCTTGTCTGTTCACACAGCAATTCAGTTCAGCCTGAAATTCCTTGCAAAGGAAATGAAAAGCAGAAGAGGGAGAAATGGGCCCATGGGGTGAGAGAAGGAGGGAGAAGAAATAAAGAATGAAAAAAAAAAAAAAAACAACTAAGGAAAAGCTCAGGGAAATAACAAATTTTCAATCTTTTCCTTCATGCAGGTTTGGATCTAATGGTAAATTCTTTGCCTCTATTCCCTGCACTGGTGTCTCTTCCAAGGCAACCACAGGTGCTTTTCCCCTTTGCAGGGATCAGACCCACATCAACCACAGCCAGAGGAAATTCCTGCTTCCCCCATCGCTCCCGAGCCTCCCTGCCGGGTCAGGGAGGTGCTCTCAGGAGGCAGGAGCTGCAGACACACACGCACTCGGTGCCCTTTCGCTCCGACAGAGCCTTTCCACTGTCCCATGGAAATCCAACCTTCCCCGCCAAGAACAATAAGGACACGGACACGGGAATGTCCCAGACAGCTGCAGCACAACAAAACACTGTCTGCACTCAGGGAGAGAACATCTGATTCCTCCTCTAGCTTGGGCACTCTCCTCTCCTCACACCACTGAAATGTTCCTTCGCAGGATGAGCTGTGGGATGTTCACGTTGCTTCCTCCAGTAGGTTTGGTGCAGGTGCCCTCAGATCCCATGGGAAAGAAACCTTGGATGGCAATGGGTATGAGGGGTAGGTTTCATGGGAAGTACAGGGTGCAGACAAATATTTATCCAGGCAGGGGGTGCTGAGAAGGAGAGGCAGGAGAACATCTCCTGCAATCCCACCTGACACTGGCCTGGTCAAACATCCCTGTAGGACACTCCCATCCAACCTCGATTTACTGCCCCATCACACTCACTGAACAATTTGATCTGTTAATTAAAACTGTTAATTGTGCAAGACTTGTTCAGAACCAAATTAGGCTTTTCTGCGTGAATTCCGATCCAGGGAATGATTTGTTTTGTCTGTTTGGTTAATCCCTCCCTGATCTCTCCCAAATTCCTTCCCATCACAGGAGGAAAAATGGTCTCAGGTGGCTTTTGGCACTGGAGAATGTTTTGGTCTGTCACAAGACAGTGAAAAATAACTGTTAAATCTTTGGAGAAAGGTTAAGGCAGCTGGGATTGAGATTTCTGTTGGGGGCATAGCAAAAAAAAGTGGGAGGGGGTGGAATTTTCAGTTTTCTGGAGTTATTTAAGTTCCATGTTCAAATACATGCAGAACTCAAGTCGGCTACAAAAGCTGAGGTCCAAGTAACAACCCTGCCAGGAACTGGTCTGAGTTGTTGGCTCCGTAACCAATCCCAAGGATACAAGACATGGAATATCTTCTGCTGTCTTGGCATGATGTTGAACACAGGAGGAGTCCAGTTTCAGTGGGAATTCTCTATGAATTCCTAAGAAAAGAAGAAGAAAAGTATTGAATTCCTGAATGGATAAAGTGTTTCCTGCTGTTCCTTGTGGTTCACTGTCAGTTGTACCTGACCTTGATGATGAAGAAAGAAGGAAAGGAAGGAAGGAAGGAAGGAAGGCAGGAAGGAAGGAAAGGAAGGAAGGCAGGAAGGAAGGAAAGGAAGGAAGGCAGGAAGGAAGGAAAGGAAGGAAGGCAGGAAGGAAGGAAAGGAAGGAAGGCAGGAAGGAAGGAAAGGAAGGAAGGCAGGAAGGAAGGAAAGGAAGGAAGGCAGGAAGGAAGGAAGGAAGAAAGCAAGAAAGAAAGAAAGGAAAGAACCAATGAGGTCAGGGGACGGATGTGGGTGAGAGAAGGACCTCTTTGAGTAGCAATAAATCATCAAATTATCTCAAATGCTGAGGAAACCACAGACACAGAGTTTTTATAGCCACTAATCCATGTTCTTTTTCCTAAAGACAAACCTACAAGTGCCATTGATCTGCAAATTTCTTTGATCTCCGTGGCTATAATTTACTGTCTTTAATTTTACAAACCCTTTTGCAAATCTCTGGGTCCATAAGTCACAACTTGTGCTAAAAGCCCTGATAACTTGAAGACAGAAATGGGTTTGTGCATTGCTTTTCCTGCCATTAATTTTTGATTATAACTAAGAGCTGAGAAACAGTTTGGTTGTTGTTTTTGGGGTATGAAAATGGCAGAAAGTCTCTTTGGTTCCTTGTGACTCCTTGGAGGAAAGGGCACGAAAATAAGGAATCCCCAGTTCTATCAAACATTATTGTTTTTATTATATTTTTAGTCTTTCTTTATACGTATATATAAAAAATGTTTATTTTTATTTATTTTGTAGTTTCAGAATTCTCCAACGTTGGTCCCCAGATTTCACTGAACTTTTAAGCTAAATCTTTATTTTCTGGGGGGTTATCTGCACAAAAACTTACACTGATTTTAAAAATTTATTCGAATCTGATTCTGCCCATTATTCATTTGAGTCAGGAAAGGAGAGCTTTCTAATCAAATAAATCTCAGTAAAACATCTCTATAAAGCATCTACGTGGAAAAATATATTGAACCCTGGGAAAGACAAAGTTCTTCAGCCTTCATTTATTCTTTATTTATCTTCATTTATTGCTTTAAATCAAATCCTAATCTTGGTATTTTAAGCCTGGACTAAAGGATAAACCACCACCATTTCTCAAGGAAAAAAACCAACTCAGTCAATACCATTTCTGAGAGATTTTTTTTAATCATCTGTTCTTTAAAAATTTGGTGAAGTTGCTCCAACCTTGTTTTCGTAAATCAACTTGGAGACGTTTTGTTTGAGGGTTGGTTTGGGGTTTCTTTTGTTTATTTGTTTTTAGGGGGAGTCCTTTCCCTTCAAATTTTTTGCCCCAATTATCCCGTAACTCTTTTCTTCAGTTTAATCCCGTGACTTTTTCTCCTCACTGGGACAGAAACAGAGAGATTATTCCCTTCCTTCCTGCATGGATGCTTCCAGTCGGACACACACACATACGCTGCAAATTTGGGAAAGGCCATGAAAAAATGAAGGAACACTGGCAACACTGAAACTGGTTATGAATTCATGTTAAAATCACTTGTTAAAATCAATCCGTAGAACTCAAAAGCAAACCCAATTTTTGGACAGTTTTAACTCAAACTGTGAAGAAAGTGGGGGCTATTTTCAAAATCACTTAGTGATTTTTGCATAATTTGGGGTTTGGGCTTGAAAAGGCATTCATTTATAAATATTCAAAACCAAACACGTTATTTATGTTGAAGGAAAATACATAATTTGTCTGCAAGAGAAGAGACCAAGTCTTTGGATTTGATTTCATCCCGGGTTTTTTTTTTTTCCAATCAACAAATTAAAGAGGAGAAACTTGAGAAACTTGAGAAACTTTTTTTTTTTTTTTTTTTTAGTTTTTTTTTTTGTATCATTCCCATTCCCAAAGCTGGGGGCTGATCTTTTCCACAGGAGACACTCCCTGGATGAGGGAAGAAATGCAACGATCCCTGGTGCTAATTAGGGTTGGCGTCTTCTCCCTGATGGCAGAGGGAAGCGTGAGTGCACTCCCAGGTATTTGTGTGTCTGTGAGTAATTCGATGAGGAAATTAAAAGGGGAAAGAAAAAAAAATATTCCTGCTGGAAGGAGGGCTGGGAAAACCCCCAAGTCCTGTATTAAGAGCAACACTCGTGTCTAATGTCTAAGGGCATAAATTTTTTATTATTATAACCGGTCCTCATTAAATCAGTCAACAGGGTTAGAGAACAAGGAAATGAAGGAGACCCTCTCCCAGCATTTAAAGCAGAAGCCTAGAAAATTCAACAGCACTGAGGAAGTCTGAGGCTCCTTTCCTCCTCCTCCTCCTCCTCCCACAGAGTATTCCCAAATTCTGCTCTGGGATGTGAGGGGCAAAGGGCTCATTAGGAGAGATTTCCTAGGGGAAAACAGGAGTGCTGGTAGGGAAAGGAGCAGCTGTTGGTCAGGAATATGTGCTTTAGAAGGGTGCTGTCTTCATGTTTTCCTGGGATTTAGGATTGCTCAGATTCCAGCAGTGCTCTCCCACCAGGTCCAGCTGAGACACAGCCTTAAATCCGGGCTGCCACAGTCCCTAGGACTGAAAAAAACCTCCAGGAAATGGGTGAAATTAATGTCTCTCTCAGCTCTGGCTCTTTTCTCCATATCCTCCATCATCCCATCTTTCTCCTCCTGCCATGAAAAATGGGAGCAGTCCTGTCACATTTGTTTTCTGGAGTCATTCTGGGCATTTCGGATCATCTACACGAAGGTCCCGTGGAATCAGCTGGGGAGTGACATCTCCCACGTGCACCTCCCGGGCACTGCTCATCTCCACAGCTCTCCTTTCCTTCACAACTGAATATCCCACAGCATCCATTCAGCTGGCAGGTCTTGGCACAAGCTATCCTGGGACAGATGTGGGACAGGAGATATTTTCATGGATCTTGGGTCTTTGTCCATCTTCGGGTGTCAGAAAGTATATCTGTGCTGTATATGGGAGCTCCCTCCTAATGCATTACCCTATTTAATACATTATTTATGGAAGGCTTTGTCCATATTTGCATTTTTAGCTGGGGTTTTTTTTGAGTGATTTAGTTGTTTTTGAGTGGACCTGATGAAAAAAAAAAAAGAGCATGGGATTAAGCATTCCTAGATGCCCAGGATTAGAAAGGCCAATCAAAACATTGTTTTCGAAGAATCACAAAATCCTGATACGGTTTGGATTGGAAGGGGCCTTAAAAATCATCTCATTCCAAGCCCCTGCCATAGGCAGGGACCTTCCACTGGACCAGGCCTCACCTTATCTTTATCGAGGATCAGAGATTTCTTAGCTTGGGATCACGATCTTGTTCTTCCTCTTCATATTTCACATATTCCCAGACATCCTCAGCTAGTGCCTATGTTTTTTCTATTACATTTTCTGCAGCTTTCCCATTTTTTTTTTTGCCTAGAACTTATAAAGGATGAATCCCAGCCTTGTTCTTCCTCCTCATATTTCACCTATTCCCAGACATCCTCAGCTAGTGTCCATGTTTTTGTATTATATTTTCTGCAGTTTTCCCCTTTTTTTGCCCAGAACTTACCAAGGATCAGCCCCAGTCAGTGAAGGAACACAGATATCATAGAAGAAGATTCTCTTTATGTGGAATGGCTGGAAAATCTGAGAGTCTGGAAGGCTCAACTCTCAGGGGAACTGCAGCTCCTCCGCTTGGGTTTGGATGAAGCCTTCATCCAGTTCATATCTCCTGCATCCCTTCCAGCTCAGGGTTCGTGTTCTCCAGTTCCCAAGGGCTGCAAAGCTGCTGATGAAGCAAACGAGGACTAAAAAGCCAAGGAAGTGAAAATAAACCCTGTGAAACACAGACCCTCCAAAACACAGTGAGAAAACACTGTTTGGCAGGTGGGGAAGAAGGAACAGATGAGGGAAAGGAAGGAAGGGTCTCTTTTCCATCCATCTGCTCTCCCTTTCAATGTACAAATTGACTTGATTTATGGCTCTGTGAGACTCCGACTCCGTGGTGTTGACACCCGAGGAACTATGAGAGGAACTACTTCCACCGGAGACAAATGGAGTTCAGCTCTCTCTGGTACAGCTGAGGAACAATTCCATGAGCAGAGGAGCTGCTTGGGGGCTGCAGTCACGGGGGGTCAAATCTCAGCTGTGGGGTTGGACACACTTTCACACCACATCCCCAGGTGGCTGCACTTGTTGTTTATCCGCCGCGCTGGGGGATTGAATTTTCATGCCAGGACACGTGCGTGTGGTTGTTCAGGTGGGCCAGAGGCTCTCAGGGCTCTGGGTACGTGATGGAGCTCTGAGGCTCGGTTCAGTTCCCCACACAGAGTCATCCAGTGCTGGTTGAAAGACCTTCGGACACCAGCAATGTCTGCAGCAGGTTGGGAGATGTGACCGAGGACCTGCGGGACACTCGTGTCCTTCTGCAGCACCAGTTGGAGGCGAAGAACCCAAGGGCATCTCAGTGTCTGTATTTCATAGAATTCCAGAATATCCTGAGCAGGAAGGGACCCCCAAGGATCACCCAGTTCAACTCCTGGCCCTGCACAGACACCCCAACAATCCCACCCTGTCCCTCAGAGCGTTGTCCAAACCCTCTTGGAGCTCTGGCAGCCTGGGGGCTGTGCCCACTGCCCTGGGGAGCCTGGTCAGTGCCAACCACCCTCTGGGGGAAGAACCTTTTCCTGAGATCCAACCTAAACCTCCCCTAACAAAGTATTTAAGCAATTAAATACCACCCACGGATCTGTGCAGAGGTGCCCCTGTGCACACCTGGGGTTTAGACCATCAAAACCAAAGGATTTTGGTCAATACCTCCAGCTCAGACTGGGAAGTGATTCCATTTAACTTCCAAGAAATCCTCTGAGCTTGGTCCATTATGTATTTTTCTCACATGGTCTCACCTCATTTTAGGTGTCTGGTTTTTGGTTTAGGTGTCTTATTTCATGAGTCCCACCCATGAAACAACCTGCAATCCCAGACATTCACTTTGGCCTCAAAAGAGGAAATATGGGTGTAAGAAGAGATGAAAAATGCAAACCAAGCTGTTAACAATCAGAAAATATAATAAAAAATCATCAGAAGGTTAAATTTCCGAAAGATTAATCTCTGACTGTCTCAACATAGGTGAGACATTTGTCACTTTTCTGACAACAGGGTTCATAAAGGTTCACTGAAGCCAATGAAGTGACTTGGAGATGTGGATTCAAGGGCTCAGACTGTCACAAACCTCCTCTGTGTCTCAGACCACCCCACATACTCCCAATTTCCACCAGTGTCTTATGTCACACTCTGTTATTTCCTCCAGATACATCACCTGAAACCACCAAACGATCACATGCATTGATATTTATACTCCATGTTATGATATCTCCCTCAGCCTCATGTTTTAAGCAGATCAAAATCCTCTGACTGATGTAGGGCACAGGGGTCTCAGCGCCGTCAGAGGCAGAATAACTGTGTCCCAAAAAACCTTAATCAGAACTATTTATTACACAACATAAACACTAAAACAATATAAGCACTAAAAATCTACTAGTAGAGAATAACATAGCATAAAGTAGCACAGCGCACTGTGACAAAGCAATGATTGAAGCAGTTATATTAAAGCTGGCAAAAAGAAATAATTATGAAGTAGAGATGTGATGTAACTCCCCCAGACCAACGCTTGTGGAGAGCCCCTTCAGTGCTACACTCTGGGCACAGAGTGGTTGGAGAGCAGCCGGGCAGGAAGGGACCATTGGAATGGGCTGCCTAGGGAGGAGGTGGAGTCCCTGTCCCTGGAGGTGTTTAAGGTGACACTGGATGTGACATCAGTGCCATGGGCTGGGAACCACAGCGGGGTTGGAGCGAGGGTTGGACTGGATGATCTCAGAGGTCTTTTCCAACCAGGCTGATTCTAGGATTCTAGGATTCTAGGATCTCTTTTTCTCAGCCTCGAGGGGTGACCTTGGGGGGCATCCCCAGCCAAGGGAGGAATCTCCACACACATTCCCCCCAGGAAGGGTTATGTCAGAAGAATCTGACTGCAGGAGAGGGGACTGGACTTTTATAGTCTTGAGTGCCAGTCACACCTTTCCAGGCCAGCTCCCAGATGCTCTGTCATACCAGACTTCGAAAAGCAGGGTGTGATGACCCAGGATGGTTTCAGCAGAGTTAACACTGACACAACACCCTGGCTCCAGCAGTTGATCTTGAATAATAGCTTGATTGATAGCTTGATTGGATCTTGGGTCTGCTCAGGGTGGAACTATCCTGCCACAACACCCCGGTATCAGCGGCAGGCACTTCTGGAGATTCAGGCAGCAGATTTGGAGCACAGGATGCAAAGAGCTCTTAAACCAAAACTTTTGGGAGAACTGTCCTTTGGGAGAGCCACTGGAGGGAAACTGGGATGACCTGTGGTGCTGGAAGTGGCACAAGGTTCTGTACTCAGGCAGCAGAGCCCTTTTATTTGAGAGCAGGAGTTTCCTAAGCCTGGTAGAAGCCCGAGCTCATCTTGCTCAGCCTCGAGCTGCTCTTTGAGAACAACTCCCATTTGTCCTGTGTCTCATCTGCCAGATGTTACAGACACCCAGAGGTATCTCAAATGGCTCTGTAGACCTAAAATTTGGCAGCTGCACCCAACCTTAAGTTTCTAATTAAATTGTCTGTGAGGGTTTTTTTTGCACAGCAGAGAAAAGCGATCCATCACTGGTGTCTAAACCACTTAGAACTGAGCCTATCAGCCTCTGGATGTACCAGTTTGTCTCTCCTTGCATGAACAGCAGCCCGGATAAGGAGGACACAATCCAAACACAGACATCTCGTGCCGTGGAAGATGCCTGGGAATGTCTGGGAATACACACAGGGCTGACAGGTACAACTCAGACCCCACGGGAGGTCTAAATCCTTCTGCAGTGGCAGCTGGAGACCAGAAGAGTTTGTAAGGACTGGAACGGGATGGAGCACCTAAAGCTGAACCCCTAATTTAGGGAAATGCATGATTTTGAAGCAGCAACAAGGCGGAAGG
Source organism: Cephalopterus ornatus (assembly GCA_013396775.1). Taxonomy (NCBI): domain Eukaryota; kingdom Metazoa; phylum Chordata; class Aves; order Passeriformes; family Cotingidae; genus Cephalopterus; species Cephalopterus ornatus. Next base: position 41,766 of record VZRE01010638.1, read on the forward strand.
AGCCCGCCCCAGCGAGATGGATTTCCCTGATCCCTGCGTTATTCCCCCTTCCATTCCCATCCAAACCAGACACTTCAGTCTGAGCTTATTCTGCTGCCAGTGATTCATTGCCCTCCCCACCACACCCAGCACAGGGTGCATCGAGTTTCGTGGGCTTTTGTGGCCATTTCCCCGCTCACACCACAGTGTCCTGCACCCCCAGTGCTTCATTTTGAGGGTGTTTAATCAATATATCCAACAAACCCACGGGCTGCCCACTGAAAATGCAAATAGAAGGGAGAGAGGGACTAAAATAAAAAACCTTCTGGTAGCAGTTTGATTTTTTTTTTTTTTTCTGTTTTTCTCCAGATTTAGCACTGGTTTTCATATTAAGCCTGTTTGGGGGTTTTGTTTTTCTGTGTATTCAATCATACAGCAGGTTATGGGCTTACGAGGAGTTCGTGTTAAAAGGCCATAAAAATGAAAAATTAACATTGTCTCAGCAAAAAAAAAAAACTAAAATACATATAAAAAAGACTCTAAGGAATGATTTAACAGCCTGTGTTCTAGCAGAGGATAATTTGGCTTCTTAATGCCTCGGTTCTGCGTTGATTTGTCTCTGAATTTTGCACAGAAGTTGTGCAGCTCCCTGGGTGGTGCTTAGAGCTTAAAGTGCGAGGTGGTGACAAACGCTGGGAATGACAGAGGAGGGGAAAAAAACGGCCTTTGCTACGTGAGGCATCGGCTTGTCCTGAGAGCAATCCATCCCGGGAAGAAGGGATGCAGCCAGGAACGACTGTCCTATGTTCTCCTTCAGCTCCCTGGGGAAGTGTGTCCCACATACTGCAGCTAAAAATGAGGCGAAGGAAAAAAAAATCCGAATTATTGCTGATGCCTCCTCAAAAAATGTGATGTCCCCCAACTAATTGAGGCCAGATGTTGTAGTAGGGAATGAGAAGGGAAATCTGTTTTATTCCTGCTGAAGGTAGCAAAGAATTTGAGAGAAGACTCCATTTTTTCCAGAAACTGTGGAATAATTACAGTGACCACATGGATTTTTGATGTCTAGTCCTGCTAAAGGACTCAAGATATGACACGAATAAATTAAGTATATATTAAGTTAGCTTTCCAGGAATCCTGTGATGATTTTGACTGTTTTGGGGGTGGCGGGTTTAAGTATTTTTCCTTTTTTCTTTTTTTTTTTTAAGTTGTAGATAATTTTTCATGGAAACGGAGCTTTGTTTGCTTGCTTGCTACGTAAAAATATCATCATTTGAGTTTAATTTTCCTTAGGGAAGAGAAGGGTTCGGGACAGGTACAAAAGTTGGCAATAAAATATATCCATGAATAAAGTGGCTTGTTCACCACATAATTTAGGTTTGGTCCCACTATTTCTTCCCCTTCTCAAGCCCAATTTTTAAGCTCTTTTGACACGGATTTTGCTATTTCAAACTTTGTGTCAGGACCAGGCATCTTATAAAGACAATTTGTCTGTGTTTCTCCAGCCAGATCTAACTTGTTATCGACACACTGAGATAGACTCTTCCAAGGCAATTCCACGACCAATATCCAGCCACTTAGGCTCCCAAATTGCTTACACTCCATGCAAAAAATATCCCCCTGCTGGCATTGTTTTTATAGGGCAGCAGATTCCTAAATCTCCTGTACAGAATTCCCGCTTGAGAAGGTCAAAGCCCACTCTGCCAGGTTTAAATGTCACCTTATTCCTCCAAAACCACCACGAGAAGAGTCTCCTTTCATAAATTCAGTCAGGAGAGGGACCAACTCCACTTAATTCCCAGCACATCCCACCTCCATCCCTGGCTTATCTCTCAGTTTTATTTCAGTCTTGACTCTATATCCAGTCTCTTGTGTTAGTAGAGTAAAGCACAGACTGAAGATAATTCCAGGATTATCTATTTCTCTGTGAATATCCATAGGAAGTTTTTTCTTCCTAGGAATCTATTCACCCTTCTGGCTGTAACACTGGAATTAGTTAATTAAGCTAAATTCACATCCCAGTTCTGTAGCTCTTGGATGGATCTCCAGTGTTAACAACACAGGTCAAAGCGTCTGTGGGTGAAGCCTTTCTAGGCTCAAGACCAAGGTTTGCAGAGACTAAGACTTAAGCAGAGCTTCTGGCTGCGTGAAAGCAAAGCTCCACTTTAAACCAGCTTTATTCCAGTGCCCTTTCTACTCCTACTGTGTTTTGATTATTAAGGGAGGGTTAGTGAGGGTAAGAGAGATAAGAGCGACTCAAAAGCCATTTAAGATAGGAAAGTTCAGAAGAACACAAACATCAAACTGATTGAGCACTTGAGTCCAGCTTTACCTCACAGAGCTTTGTCAGTGTATTTGCCTTTCAACAAAGCATCATAAAGCAGTAAGATTTATGGTTTTATGATACTTTGGCAAAGAAAAGCAATCATTGCCGTAAAATGCCGCAGAGAGATAAAGAAAAGAAGCTTCTGGAGGCAATGGCCAAGAGCTTCCAGGTTCTAGTGAGGGTTTAAAGCTCAGTTGCATTTATAATTCTCTGCAAGGCCCAGGGAAAACCTTCATCAGAGCAAAACACATCCAGAGACTTCAGATGAAGTCACTTGGGATCAAAAGAAGTGTCAGCAGGTCGAGGGAGGGGATTCTTCCCCTCCGTGCTGGTGAGACCCCACCTGCAGAGCTGCCTCCAGCTCTGGGGCCTCCAAAATCAGAGGATGTGGAGCTGCTGGAGAGAGTCCAGAGGAGGCCATGGAGCCCCTCTGCTCTGGAGCCAGGCTGGGAGAGCTGGGGGGGTTCACCTGGAGAAGAGAAGGCTCCAGGGACACCTGAGAGCCCCTTCCAGGGCCTAAAGGGGCTCCAGGAGAGCTGGAGAGGGACTGGGGACAAGGGATGGAGGGACAGGACACAGGGAATGGCTTCCCAGTGCCAGAGGGCAGGGATAAATGGGATATTGGGAAGGAATTCCTGGCTGGGAGGGTGGGGAGGCCCTGGCACAGGGTGTCCAGAGAAGCTGTGGCTGCCCCTGGATCCCTGGAAGTGTCCAAGACCAGGTTGGAGCAACCTGGGATAGTGGAAGGTGTCCCTGCCCATGGCAGGGGGTGGCACTGGATGATCTTTAAGGTTCCTTTCATCCCAAATCCTTCTGGGATTCCGTGGCAAGCAATGACTGCCTTTCTGTTTGGAATTTCAGGCTTTTGAATTTCATGTTTCCTGTTCTCTAATCTGCTTTGCAGAAAATGGTTTTAAAGGGCTTTTGGCCGCTGACCCCTGAAATGTCATTTCAGCAAAGTACCACTGACACATAAATCAGGGAAATCATCTCCCTTAGATACTGGAAGTTACCACTTGACTTCTGTAAGTGTTTATTTTCTAGGAGCACAGGATGGACACTGATCTGGAAAACGCTTTGTTTGATGTCCCTGGGAAGATTTTTCCAACCTAAGCTACAGCACCTAAATAAGGCTTTGAGTTAAAATCATCTCACTGTTTCAGGCTCATCTGCCAAAAGCACGGAAGATCATATCCCATAAAACAGATGAGAGGGAGAAGAGCAAAGATCCATCAGAATAAAACAGGACAAGTTCATAACAGGGGAGAATCAATGTTTTATATCCTTCACAATTAGGAATTAGGACAAATCTATTTTAGAGGTGAACACTCACCCAATTATTTCAGAGCATGATCTGGAATTCCCTGTATTCAGCAGAAGATCCGGATTCCATGTGCTGTTCAACCTGATGGTCATGAGTGGTTCTGGCTACTACTCCCAGAATTTCCCCAAATCTCATAGAAGACTTGGAATTTTCCATTCTTCTTCCTGAGTTTGTCCTCCCTGGTTGTGAAATCAGCTCAACGACTGATCAGATGTCGTGAAGGTAAAGCTTCCCGAAGGCTGGTGGTGCTTGGACACTCACATGGAGCAACATTGTTTGTGAGGGATAAACTGGATAAATTGTCAATCTTATCTTGCAAAACGTAAAGTAAAAAAAAAGTAGAAAATTCAAACTGTAAACTAACTATTCTAACTACAATTAAAAAGTATAAATTCTAATGTACAACTAGAAAAAGATTGGCCTTTAAATGTGATATTACAACTTCCGTGGGACAATTTTCACCATGGGAAATATTTGCTTAGGTCTGTCACCTTGGTTCACGGAATCATGGAATCCTAGAACGGTTTGGGTTGGAAGGGACCTTAAAGATCATTTATTTCCAGCCCTTGTCATGGTAGGGACACCTTCCACTAGCCCAGGTTGCTCCAACCTGGCCTTGGACACTTCCAGGGATCCAGGGGCAGCCACAGCTTCTCTGGGAAATCCATTCCACACCCTCCCCACCCTCCCAGCCAACAATTCCTTCCCAATACCCATCTAAACCTCTCCCCTTTAAGTTTAAAGCCATTTATTTAAATTCATGAGTCTCCAGCCCTTGAGAGTGAGAAAAAGGAGCTCAAGGTTGTAAGACTGGAACCTCATATTACAGCAGAAATCTGCCTAAATCTGCCACATCCCAAGGAAAGAGTTCCATGAGTTCTGAGGCACATTCCTCACTTCAAAGAGGTGCCAGACCTGTCATCCCTGCCCTGAAGATGTCCTCCAGCACTGAATTGGGAAATTCCAAACACGTAAAAGCCTTTTGTGGTTTGATACCTACCCAAAAGAAATGCTGATGAGTGCTTAGGTTAGAAATTAATGACATTTCTCAAGAGAAAAAATCCCATCTTGCTGGGACTTCATTCCCAGAGGTAGTTTGTGGTGCGCTCAGGACATTTCAGAGCCTTTATCCTGCACAGAACTTTGGCAAGAGATAGAAAAAAAAACATCAAAAAGCTTCTCAGCCCTAAGTTTGCGGCGAGGCAAAAGTTCCCCCTTCGTGCCTGTCGACAAATCGATTAATTCTGATTAGAGGTGCAATTTAAATGATAAGCAGAGCAAAGCTCACTCAGCATTTTCGACGGTTTTTGGTGTTCCACCCTTGGAAACACAAACACAACCGGGGGAGAACCACGTCGAGGGTCCTTCCCACCGCCTTCTGCCCAGCCTGCTCCCACCTTTCTCACCTGCCTCCAGCGGAAGAGGCGGCACGAAAACAAACCCAAAGCAGCTGGGAAGTTGCCTGAAAACACCATAAGATATGTGACATTTTATGGCGGGTCATGACTGGGTTTCTTTTCAAAGAACTCTCTCTCCGCTCCAGGTTGCTTTACGACCTTCCCCGCGGCTTCTTGTGAGGGAAATTATTGCAGCGATAGGCAACCGGGATCGGACAAGTCAGAGCGCGTTAAAAAGCACTTTGCCCACTTCTTTTAAAGCCAGTGGCTGGCAACATTCCGAGCTTTTCCTTAGAAAACAGACAGGAATGCTTAGGCACGTTCCCTTTCTGTCCTGGCTGTTCTCACGTCAGGATGCTCTTCCACGTTTGTTTTTTTTTTTTGCTCCTTTTAGGAAGGATTTCTCTCAGAAGTATTTCTAAAGTGTATTTAGAAGTATTTTAGAATATTTAGAAGTATTTTCAGAAGTGTTTAGAAGTACTTTTCTCCGTCAGTTTTAAAGGTCGGCTAATTCAGGCTCTAAACCTCTCCACCTGAATTTGGAAAAGCTGATTCCTACTCACCCAGGCAAAAGCCCGGCGTTAAACAGGTTAAATTAAGGGAATATCTCGGGATTAAGAGTAATCAGGGTGTGCAGCTTCCAGTGCTTCCATGTTTTCCTGAATTTAGAAGCCACAAAGGGCACTGGGTCCAAGTTAGCATCTGATATGTGACCGTAAACCAGCCTTTGGTCCCTTGTTCCTACTGAAAATCAGGAGGACTTGGGTTTATGTCACCGATAGACAGTGACAATCTCATGAGTTAGTGCAAGAAATTAAAGGAGGAGAAGCTCAACAGGATTTTTATTCCATGGTCCCATTTATGGTAATTTGTAATTAGTGATGAGAACATGAGTTTGAACTAAAGAAGTTAAAAATAAAACTAGAACACCTAAAAAACAAACAAAAAAAAATCCCCAAACCCAAACAATAAATATAATGAATCTAATTGATAACTTCCATTTTGGGAATCCTGAAGGACTGTGGTTTATACTTTCTTTTTGAGAGTCAGTTTTCTTCCTCTCTTCCTTTCTACCCCTTGTTCACATCTTGGCTTCGCGAGACTGAAGAATTCGATGACAAACTCTCTGAGAAAACCATAAATGGAAGAAATTGGGAATGGCAGTAAAATGATCCCATCCCTGTGCAATTTCCATGGGGAGAGTGAACGGTGAGTGGATAATGTCATGTCCTTCGAGGAAAAAAGAAGTCAAGGGGTAAACACTCCAAGATATTTAAACACCTTTTTAATTCCCATTCAGGGGGAGGCACTAAATAACACTGTGGGTTTGAGTAAAGAAAGAAGCTGAAAATCAAATTATAAATAATAAATAAAGTATAAATCAGTTATCCAGGACACCTAAATACAGCCAATATATAATCAACCCCATTTGGGAGTTATATCACATCTCCAGCTTAGACATTCTTACATATAACAAATATTCTTTATAAGACCAGCTCAGTGGCTTTATTTTAAACTCAATCTTTAATATTGATATAACTAAGAACAGGATCCAATTTTCAGATGAAGGTGCCTGGGATCAATGAAGTGGATCAGATCTTGGCAAAGATAAAGGCTCCAGGGTCATGGAATCATGGAATGGGTTGGGTTGGAAGCGATATTAAAGACCATCCAGTCCAAGCTCCTTCCATGAGCAGGGACACCTTCCACTAGCCCAGGTTGGAATCCCAGAATGGTTTGGGTTGGAAGGGACCTTAAAGATCATCTTGTTCCAACCCTTGTCGTGGGCAGGGACCCCTTCCACTATCCCAGGTTGCTCCAACCTGGCCTTGGACACTTCCAGGGATGGGGCAGCCACAACTTCTCTGGGAAATCCATTCCAGTCCCTCCCCACCCTCACAGACAAAGATTCCATCCCAATATCCCATCAAAATCCCTCTCCTTCAGCTTCCGGCCATTAAGATCCTTACATTCCAAGGCCATCATTGATGCACCCAGGTACCATCCCTCTGAAATTCAGCCTCCACTCAGGTTTTTTTCCCAGATTAGCACCAAAATAACAGTGAAATCATATTTTCCTTAATCCCTATGGACATGCGAAAGAGCCTTTCCCTAACAAAACAGGTGCTGTGCTAATTAATTACTTCCAGTTAGAGCTCACTAGGCAAAAAACTCATTTGCCTATTCTACGTACCAATAATTTCAAAATTGAAATTAAAAGTTTCCTGTTGTTACCCCCAAAGGATTATTTACAACTTCATTAAGAAACTGTCTTTTCTCTTTGAAAACTTCAGATATTTTTACAACATATCGTTAAAAATGCTGTGGGGTTTTTATCTTACATCTGATCCTTCTTCAGGTCACAGTTATAATATAAATTTATGAACAACTTTAAGCACCTCCAGTTTGGAATTTTTTCTTCCGTGGTGCCTCAATTCCTGAGTATTTTGTCAGATTATAAATTCCCAGGAAATCACAGCAAAAGCAGGCAACAGATCCCCTTCATTTTTTTCTTTGAAATATGAAGGGAATCTATTTCATATATATATATATATCTTTAAATTATATACTGAATTTCAACTGTTTCTTGGCTTCCAGATTTTGCTGTGTGTGGCCACTTCCACGCTCACAGGCTTGATGTGCAACGAGATTTACAAGGTGCAATGGATGCTGTGGAATAAAAGGCCTAAATTACTGTGAAAAGATCCCCCCCAAAAAGTCATAAAAATGATCCGTCTGCCCATGATATTCCTGGGCTTTTGCCATCCGGGAAAGTGGGTTCCCTGCTGGAGCTTTTGTTGAGCAATAGTTCACACAAACCTCACTCATAAATAAATATGAACTGATCAGCGCTGAGAGTTGCCCGAGTGGATCATAATTTTCCAACTTTTTATCGTCAGTGTTTTAGTTTGGATACCCGACACTGGGTTGTTTGTAAGGAGAGGAAGGAATTGTCTCCCAGGGAAAGATAATTCCAAGGATTGGAACCCCTTTGGAGAAGGCGCGGGTGATCCAGCATCCGAATTCCTCCCGGTGCAGACTCAGCACGTTGGTATAAAATCCTCTGGGGAAGTCGATCAGATAAATCAGCTTTAAAAAAAAAATTAAGTTTGCTTCGTGCCAATCCCATCTGGTGCATCCACAAAAAGAACTGAGCAAGAGTAACTCCCAGATGAAAGGAGGATTTTAGGATAATTAATAACAAGGACGATGTTTAGATGGATTATGTTTTGATTGATAATTCACACGGTGAAAAGCCAACCCCAATAATCCTTTCCAGTCCATCATTAAAGCTGAAAGTTCAGACAGGGTCTAAATACAAGAAGTGGGAGGATGCCTTGCCTGAACTCATCAAAAATTTATTATATTCTGTGGGATATTGGCCTATAATTCACCTCTAATCACTAAAGACAGGCTCCTGCGAGGCGATTCAGAGTGGGAAAGGAGGGAAGGAAGCGTCGGAAAATAATTCAGGAGAAGAAAAGGCAGGTTTTAATCTTTCACCTTTCAGCTCCTTCATTCTCCTGGCATTTCCTACTTGGCCCTTTTTTTTTTTTTTTCCCCAGGGTTTTAAATCATATCAGTGATCCATCATTTAGGGGCAGGCAGAGCAGGAGTCTGTTGGGCCTTGCACAGGCAAATTCATTCCTGAAACAACCTGGACACATAAAGATGGCCAGGAAAATGAAAAGTCCACTTTGGAATATGTTTAATCAGCTTAGAACACAAAGCCAAGGGAAATAGGGCCAAAAAAACACCAAAATAATCTCTAAAATTGATAAATTTATAGAACTTTTCTCTTGAAAATTGGTGTTTGGACCCAGAATTCTTGTTTCACAGGAATATACTGAATTTACAATCTGGAACGGGGCAGAGCAGAATGGACACATCTTGCTGAAGAGCTCTTACAATTATATTTGGTCACTGATATAGTCAAAGGAGAAGAATATTTTAGAACCTCGTGACGTGGGGTAAAAAATAACTTTAAAATGTTGTAATTATGGGAAAAATTGACCCAGAGAAGAAAATTAATCCTTCAGATCTCTGATGAGTCTAAACCTCCACAGTGAAAATATTTACACTCGAGGGAGCTGCTGGAGGGTTTCTCCTCAGTGGAGTTAAGGGCACAATTCACCTGATCCTAACATAAACCTTTACAATGGGTCAGATAAATCACACCCTAAAATTATTTACGCTTTTGAATTAAAATTATTTACATTACCCTCACATTTCTAAGCTGTTTATAAACGCAGCTCGGGTTGTGCCAGCAGCTTGTACCTGTACTACAGGAATTTAACCTTAAATCAGATAAATCCTGGTTAAATTCCAAATTTGAAAAAGAAAAGAGAAATACACGGAATCATATTTCAGAGGCATCCATCCTTACCCAGAACTCATTAACTTGGAATAACTACAAACTGAATACATTCTTTTAAGTTTTTGAGGCGTGAATTAATTCATCTTGCAGATCGAGATGAACCCAGGTGCAGAGTGTGTTTATGGTTTATCTTTCGGTTTTTAGGGCCAAAAAGTGTCAGAGGCAGTTGAGGGTCTCAAGAATGACCCAGTTTAAGTAACAGCATGAGGGATTTTGTGTGGTTTTTTTCCACCCTTATTCTGAATTTGAGCTCTGCTGTGCCCAAGGGTTCAACAACAGACGGGAACACGGTGAAAAGGGCCCATAAAATGCAAATCCAGGCTGCTGTGACACAAGAGATCTAAATGTCACGGATCAGGCATTGTGGAAGCCAGGGAAAAAAAACCAGGATGAGTCAATCCCCAAGGTAAAAAGAATCCAGCCAGATTAATCAATGGAGGCCGCAAAGACTGGAATACTCGGATTATTCCTATAACATAAAACCAGATGTAAAAAAAAAAAACAAAAACGCAGTAACATTTCTTGTGACTCAAAGAAAAGGTTAAAAATGAGCCACAAGGAAATTATGACTTTGTCTGGATTGCCAAACCTGGAAATTTTATTGCAAGTCTTAAAATGCTTGGTGTCCCATTTTTTTTTAAAGCCTTATATCTCGGGGATTCTATGGAACTTGTGATCTTTCCTGGATAATTCTGGGGTTTTTTTTAAAAAAAACAAAAGCCAAAGGCCAAAATTTCACAGAAGAGATGCCCAAAACAAGGGTAACCATGTTGCTAAACAAAAATAAATAGGGACAATCCAGCAGGAAATTCTCATGGTTCAAAATGTCCTTTAGTGTTGAAATAAGTCAATATACCAAAATCCAGAGACCTTTTGCAGAATGAGAGGGTTTGGCGGTAAAAAATGTCTTTCAGAACTGGAAAAGGAGAAGTTTTGGTGGCAAAAAATGTCTTTCAGAGCTGGAAAGTGTTTAATTTTGAGACAGTTTTATGTATAAGTAAGACTTACCCTCGTTAGCAACATCAGTGGGAGCTGCTCCCATACGAGACATTCCCCTTGTGTGTCGGCCTCTTCATTTTTCCATGAGATTGTCCTGAGTGTCTTCCAAACTATGACGAAAGCAGGAATGTGTGTGGCAGACTGGTGCCGTCAGAGCTCTGCATCTGGTAGGAGGCCCTACTCAAATGGATAAAGGGAAGAACAACCCCTCACATCACAATCACGGAATTCCAGAATGGTTTGGATTGGAAGGGACCTTAAAGACCATCCAGTTCCATGGGCGGGGACACCTTCCTCTGGCCAAGGTTCTCCTCTAAGCCCTGTCCAGCCTGCCCTTGGACATTTCCAGGGATCCAGGGGCAGCCACAGCTTCTCTGGGCAACCTGTGCCAGGGCCTCCCCACCCTCCCAGATAGGAATTCCTTCCCAATATCCAGTCTCAATCTGCCCTCCTTCAGCTTAAAGCCATTCCCTGTGTCCTGTCCCTCCATCCCTTGTCCCCAGTCCCTCTCCAGCTCTCCTGGAGCCCCTTTAGGCCCTGCAAGGGGCTCTCAGGTGTCCCTGGAGCCTTCTCTTCTCCAGGTGAACCCCCCAGCTCTCCCAGCCTGGCTCCAAGAGCAGAGGGGGAGCACCTCCATGGCCTCCTCTGTACCTGCTCCAGCAGCTCCATGTCCTTCTGATTTTGGGGACCCCAGAGCTGGAGGCAGTACTGCAGGTGGGGTCTCACCTGAGCAGGGCAGAGGGGGACAATCACCTCCGCAAACAAAGGGGACAGCTCAGAAACACAAAGCAGCAATCAAAAGGAAAATGAGATGTCCCGTGGGAATCTGAGAGTGCTTCATTTCAAGGAATACAGGATCATCATTAATCATGTGGAAACATCGTTTTATCCTGCAGGTAGATGGGGGAAATGATGCCAAAACTGTGACTCAGAAAACTCCCTATTTGGGCAATCCAGTTACGAGACAATATTCCAGAACCATCCCTGTGTTTGCAGGCAATCCGTCTGTTCCAGCATGGATTCAATGTGGGCCTTCCCACTTTTATCCAGTACAAACCTCCCTGGGACCTCTGGGGATGGTTACAAGTGGCAGATCTGAGTCACTCCTTCGCCTGCCCCCTTCTGAGCTCAGACACAAAAGCAGAGTTGCCCTGGGACACAGGGAATCTCAGACATTTGGGGATAAAATCTACCCCCATTATTTTTGGTTAAAGGGTTTTGAGGGTTCAAGAGCTACGTTGTCCTTCTACTTTCAGGGTTTCACTGGAAAATGTGGATTGAGAGCTCAGTTGCTCTAGAATTTCTCTAGGATTTCTCCAGTCAGGTCTTAATAAGCTGAACTACCTTATAAAAACCTCTCTGCACTGTTTGTGAGGGACATTTATGGTGCTTGTTCGTATTTCTTGCTTTTAATGTTTCTGTAGTGAAAGAAATTCATTGAAGTCCTATTTTTGGAGACTTTCCATCCTCTGTGCCTCCTCTGACAACTTCCTGCAGTGTCTTCAGATGCATTTTATGTCCCAAAGGGCTGCAAACATCCATGATTTGACTCAGAATGAGCCTCAATTCCTGTCTGCAAACTAAATCCTACCTTAGATTCCTACAAGTGTAGCATCTTTTATAACTTCCATCCTTTATCCCTGAAGATTTATGCCACGCTGGCAGGATATTTATTTGATGTTTCAGTCCCCAACAGCACAAGGCCATCACAAGTCCTGTGTCACAACCACAATTGTATTTGCACATTTTGGATGTTACCTGAAAGGACGCTGAGATTTTAGGGAAATCCCATTTATCATGTCCAAGATCTCAGCAGAGCCCATGAAGACACAGCCAGTGGAGTCTGGGGAGATGTTTACCTGGCCAAATAAGTGGCATCTACACATTTCCTGTGGTAGAATCATCCATGGCCATTTGAGATGCTCTGGCATAGCTGGGACATCTGAATTGTGCTGCTAAATGTGTCACAGGACCTGTAGGAAACCTGGGCCTGTCCAGAATTCCTGCCAAATCCAAGGCAGAGAGCAACTGGAAGAACTTCTGGATAACTTATAAAAATGAACTAAGAATTCTCTAGACTTCACACCTGCTTGCAGACACCCACATTTTCTGTCTCAGTCTGCAACCTGAATCCCAGCTCAGGCAGGGATCCCGAGGATTCAGGATGAGCAGAGGGATGGGACACCTCTCCTACAAGGAAAGGCTGGGAGATTTGGGGTTGTTCAGGCTGGAAAAGGCTCCAGGACCTTTCAGGACTTAAAAGGATTTTATAAAAGAGATGGAGAAGAACTTTTTATAAGTACATGTAGTGATTGGATGAGGGGTAATGGCTTTAAACTGAAAGGGATTGGTTTGGATTGGATATTAGGAGAAAATTCTTCCCTGGGAGGGTGGGGAGGCCCTGGCACAGGCTGCCCAGAGAAGCTGTGGCTGCTCCTGGATCCCTGGAAGTGTCCAAGGCCAAGCTGGACAGGGCTTGGAGCAACCTGGGCTAGTGGAAGTTGTCCCTGCCCATGGAGGTTGGAACAAGGTGGTCTTTAAGGCCCCTTCCAACCCAAACCATTCCATGATTCCATGATTCCTTTTCACAAACATCCCCATGAGGAGCAACCATTTCCCTCTATCAACACCTGCACACTTTCTTCAGACCCTTTTGGGAATTCCCTGGGAAAATCCACTTGATCCTTGGGAACAAGAATTTGACTTTTCCAGCCTGTTTATCCCTGAGAACAGCACACCACATGGTGGACATGGGCTCACTCTCGAGTCCCGTGGTGGGGACTGTGTGCGTTCACACCAGCAGGAAAGGACTTCAGTGAACCATTGCACATGGGGAATGCACTTTCCAAATAAAACTGTTCTTTCCAGAGCCCTGGAAAGCTGCTTCCCTTCCACGGCCTGACTCCAAACACCCAGGCACAGCTGGTTGGCAAAGCTCAGAGCAAATCTGGCCAGCTGTGCCCAACACAGAGTCCTCTGGAAAACCCTGGCAAATGTTGATGCAACGGACACAGGTGTAATTTGGGGGGCGTTTGAAACAGGAACTACTTCAAGGAGGCTCATATATCTTATTTGGGATTTGCAAAGTCTCTGGGCACCACTTGTGAGAACCTTTTTGGGAGATTTATTAGAGTTAAAAGCAGTTTGCTCCGTGTCCTCTCCTCACACACAAGCCCAACGTCAGCCTGATTAATATTGTCAGTGGAGGATATGAATTCAGAGAGCAGGCTTTCCTCTTGGCCCGACACGTGGTTGTGGTTGTCCCTCTGCAGTTTGCAGGAAGGTTTTGGCTGTCCCTGACAGCACCCAGCTGGCTGTGCTTGGTGATGCTGCTTCCCTTCGCGGTGTGTGGCTCCAAGTGTCAGGCTGGGATGGAATCAAGGCCTTGGAACACATGCCAAAGACTTATTTTGGCTGGGATGAGATCAGAGAGCTCCCTTGGAAATGAAAGGGATGGCTGTGATGTAACACAACATCTCTCTATCAGCTTGGAGGATCCAAATGGTCTTGTGCAGTGCTGGTGTCCCACCATCACCAGGACACGGTTTGCTCTTCTCAGAACCCAGCTTTCCCCAGTTTTTCCCTGCCTCACTTCCCAGCAGTTTACTGGTTCGCCTCCTCAGCCCTCCCAGTTTCTCCAGCCACTGTTGTTCAGAATCACAGGATTGTTAAGGTTGGAAAAGGCCTTTAAGGTCGTCAAGTCAGACACCACCCATCATGTTCACCATTAAACCGTGTCTCCAAGTGCCACATCCATGTGTTTTTTGAACACTTCTGGGAGTGGTGAATCCACCACTTCTCTAGGTAGTTTGTTCCAATGATTGACGAACCTTTCCACAAAGAAATTTTCTCAGAGATCCAATCTAAACCTCCACTGAAGCTACTTGAGGCCGTTCCCTCTCCTGTCCCTTGTTCCCTGGGAGCAGAGCCCGACCCCCCCCCGGGTCCCCCCTCCTGTCAGGGACTTGCAGAGCCACAAGGTCCCCCCTGAGCCTCCTTTTCTCCAGGCTGAGCCCCCCCAGCTCCCTCAGCTGCTCCTGCTGCTCCAGCCCCTTCCCAGCTCCGGTCCCTTCCCTGGACATGCTCCAGCCCCTCAGTTGCCTTTATTGGCCACCAGAGCACTCTGCTGCCTCATGGTCAGATGTTTCTCTGGAGAAAAGGAGGCTTTGGGGTGGCCTAATTGTGGCCCTCAGTACCTGAAGGGAGCCGAAAACATGGAGAGGGACTTTTTACATGAGCATGTGGTGACAGGACAAGGGGGAACGGCTTCAAACTGACAGAGAGTAAGTTTAGATCAGATATTTGGAAAAACGTCTTTCCTAAGAGGGTGGTGAGGCCCTGGCACAGGTTGCCCAGAGAAGTTTTGGCTGCCCCTGGATCCCTGGAAGTGTCCAAGGCCAGGTTGGCTAGGGCTTGGAGCAACCTGGGCTAGTGGAAGTTGTCCCTGCCCATGGCAAAGTGGTTGCAACAAGATCTTTAAGGTCTCTTCCAACCCAAATCTTTCTTTGATTCCATGATTTTGTGATCTTAAGTGTCATTACATACCTGTCCTGGACAGCTGAATAGGGAACCTTTCCCGTATCCCCGACAACGCAGCTCAGCATTTTAATTTGCATTCCTGGGAGAAGCTCCTGGCTCACTCGCTGCCACAGGAACAGTGACCTGCAACCAGTAATTCACTCTGAGAGGAAAATGAGAATCTTAACCAATGGAATTTTCCACGGATCCATCTCTCTGTACAAATCAAAACACCAAAATCACAGAATAGCACGTCAAGGCTTTCCATCTAATTGGGAGGAACTCGCTAAAACGTCCTTCAAACTGTCTTTTGGACTGTCAGTCAGTTGTGGAATTGGCTTTGCAGCAAATTCCATCTGTTCCCCTTTATGTCATCCCTGGCATCTCAGGCATCACTACTCCAAACCCTCTGTGCCTTGGATTCCCACTCTCCTTCCCTCACTAATTTCAGAGTAACCCCACTTTAAGCTCTGATCCCCCAAACCGCTTAAGAGAGCATTAAACCCTCACCAAGTTCTTCTTGTGTCTGCATACTTTCTTTAACAGGGACAGATTTAGGCATAGCACATAGAGGAAAAGTCATGCTTAAAGATTGTATTTAATTGTTGACTGAGAGAGGAAATTCCTTCGGGTGAAGTCTGTCTTTTATTCTGCGAGGACACCACCATCATTATAAGGTCTGTAACATAAACAGCAAAATATTATCCTTCCATTTCCGAGGCTGGAAAATGCCACTCAGAGGGATTTCTATCTGTTAACCGGGGATGTACAGCATGTTCTCTGCCGGGTGGTTTGGGGATGGTTTTACATTTCTCTTGCTAATGCATCAATTTTTCTCCAGATTCAGTTCTGGGGGGCTAATAAATCTCGCTGGTTTAGGGTTTATCCCAAACTCACTGCAGTCCATATTCATCTTATTACATTCCTGCCTTGCATGATCCCAGCTCTCTGTGCAGTTTTAAATACTGTATGGAATTCTTCACATCAGGAATGCACTCCCCAGATGTTTGCTGTCCACTGCAACCACGTAAATGTGTCCCAGCTCTGCCACACATTGAAATTCGGGGCGAGATTTGTCGTTTTTTGGCCACCAAATAGGCAATAACATCACGAATGAACAGGCAGGTGGTGGCATTGTTGACTTTTGGCTTTAGATTTTGACTTTTTGCTTTAGATTTCAGACTCTTCAAGGGTTGGGATGGGGATTTTTTGGCATCATTTTGATCAAAACCACCAAAGTCAGTTTGGTTCCAATTCCCCCCGGGAATGCCCGGATCTCCATATGAGCTGAGCTTGGCTTATTAGTCCATCCCTTTGCACGGTGAGGGCTCAGCCTTTCATCTCAGCTGTTCCACTTCCTCATTAAAGGGGGATTAGTCAAATCTCATCAGCAAATGGATGCTGCATTGCTGGCCCTTGGAAAGTGGGAAGCCTTCAGAAGGAAGAATTTTAGGACCTGACTCGGAGTCAGAAGACTTGAGCAGGAATGAAGCAGAGCTGTGTGGAACTTGGCAGAGCAAAAAAGCTCAGAGGTTGTGTGAAGTTGGGGGGGAGGAGGAAAGGAAAAGAAGAAAAATAAAAATTATTTTAAAAATTTTAATATTATTAAATTTTTTAATTTATAGAAAAAATTTTTAACGGATGTTTGAATTTCCGGAATTTCTCAGAGCTTCTGTCTTTGGTGAGCTCAAAAGAAATGTTTTCAGAGGAAGGAAATGTCCTTACCGGAGGTCAGCGACTTCCCAGATGTGCCAATGTTTCCTGGGCAAACACATTTGTGTTTGTGCCACAGCTCCTGCAAAATGGGGGATAATTATTCCTTCCCAATTATTTTGATTGCAAAGCCCTTCAGGCTTTAAGTCCTAACTCGAAATAAGAGTTAGGGCTCTGTTGAACAGCAAGAAATCTGTGTACTCAGCCATGGCACTGAAAGGTCACTATTTCAAAGTTAAATAAGAAAATTTAGGCTGTGAAGCAAAAACAGTTCAAATTTTGCTTCATTATCATCGTCAAATTTGGCCAGATTTTAACTTGGTGACAATGCCTTTATCCCCACCTTTGTGAAGACTGAGAGAAGTTTAATTTTACTCCTAAAATTCAGAGCTTCATGGAAAAAAAATTATTCTGCGGAATGACAACGGGAAAATCCTCTCTGATAAAAACAATGCTGTATCGGGAATCACAATTAGCTTTCCATTTCTTTTGGAATTTGAAAAATCAGTAGCCAATCAGGTGAATGTGACCTGGACTTGTGCCTATCATTTTTTAGCCTTACTACCAAGGGGGGAAAAAAAAAAAGAAAGAAAGAAAAATAAGGAAGAAAAACAGGGATTAGGAAGAAGTAGTTTTATTACTCTCAGAAAGCCTCATGAGGCTCCTTCAGCTTGGAGAGCTTTCAGATGTTTTTTCTTCAGCTCTTACGGGCTGCAGAGACCATTTGGAGACGCAGAGGGTTGGTGGAGGGTGAGATGCCGGGATTTTTCCCACCTCTTGGCTCGGGATGAGGTAACTCACCTCACTAAGAACAACACTGGCTTCTCTAGGTGGCCTAGACCGCCTCATGCCGAGTTTTATGTCCAAAGAATTAAAAGGGTGAGCCTGAGTCATTCCCCCAAACTGGAATCGGCCCCCGGGGCTGGGGAGAACAAACCCCGGTGTGAGGGAGCAGCGACCACCTCGTGAAACCTCCTGTTTCCTCACTGCTGTTGTGTTTCTGTGACCACCCCACGCCCTCCCAGTCCCCCTCCAGGGCTCTGTTTTTAAATGACTCCTTCTATGATGAAGAGAGAGGCTCCTGTTTGAAGAGAGAGGCTGCTGTTCGCTGCCTCCGGGGGTTCCGCCGGCTCTTTCACGAGTGTCACTTACCCCGTGTGGGTGGCCTTGGAGCAGCCAACCACCACCACCATTAGGCAGTGGCCTTCATAATCCTCTATTTTTCCTTCTTCTCCTTCCCTCCCTGCCCCTCTGGGCCCCTTGTGCTGGCCTAAGCCCTCCTAAAACCAGGGTGTCTCTTTGGATGCGTCTCTCGGCACGGAATCCGCGTTCTCTCGTTTCATCTGCATCTCTCTCCTGGCTGCTGCCGTAATCCAGCGGGGAGGAATGGGAGAGCCTGTGGCTTGGAATTCTTCAGCTCGTTTATCCCACTGCCTGGATACCTCCTGCCAGAGCATCTCACGTCTGTCTTTCACACACAGCCCCAAAGGCTGGTGCTCTCTGCTCAGCCAGAGGAAGGGAGAACAAGAACCAACATCTCTGGGAGATCTCCTGAGGAAGGAGACACCACACAAGGACGTGGCTCACAATAACAGTTTGTTGTCTCTGGCCCGGTTCAGTTTGTGGCAACTGGCTCCTGAACACCATATTTATTTCTAATTGCAATGGTTGTTCTCTCCAAGCGCGTCTTTGCTGATCAGGAGTTTACCCAGACCCTCCAATCATTTCATTAAGGCGGGAGACAAGATGGGGTTGGGACAGAGGGGGAAGGAGAGGGCAAACCAGCAAAGGGCAGCTTGTTTAAAAAAAATATAATGATGCAGTTTCTAGCGGGCTGGTGGGAAATTATCCACTTGGCCATGCACATTCCTCACACCTCAGGAATTTCGTCCAGGAGTTGTTTATCAGCAGTTTTTTTATTAGCCCAGGAGTATTGTGGACACAGTGGAGAGCTTGAAATCGGGAATTTGGAATATTGCGCATCCGCAGACATCAGGACAGCAAAGCAGTCAACTCTGAGGAACAGATTTATTGAGAAGAGGGATGAAACAGTTAAACACATTAAGAAATCCTGTTCATTTATTGGCCCTGGAATACTATGGACACAATGGAGAACCGGAAATTGAGAATTTGGAATATTCCATGTCCTCAGACTTTGGGACATCAAAATAACCAGCAGTCAGGTATAGGGAACAGATTTGTTGAGGGGAGAGATAAAACAGGTAAATATATTAATAAATCCTATTCATTTATTAGCCCAGGAATGTTGCGGACACCATGGAGAACTTGAAATTGAGAATTTGGAATATTCTGTATCATCAGAGTTTGGGATATCAAAGTAGTCAAGTCTGAGGAACAGATTTACTGAGAAGAGGGATGAACTAGGTGAATATATCAATAAACCCTGGTTTTTTATTAGCCCAGGAATGTCATGGATACAATGAGCTGGAGAACTTGAATTGGGAATCTGGAACATTCCATATCCTGTGATTTTGGGACATCAAAGTAATCAACTGTGAGACAAAAGTTTATTGAGAAGAGAGATAAAACAGGTAAATACATTAATAAATCCCGTTCTTTTATTAGCCCAGGAGTATTACGGACACAATGGAGAACTTGAAATTGGGAATTTGGAATATTCTATATCCTCAGACTTTGGGACATGACAGTAGTCAGCTCTGAGGAACAGATTTACTGAGAAGAGGGATAAACCAGATAAATACATTAATAAATCCTGGTTATTTATTAGCCCAGGAATATTATGGACACAATGCACCTCGAGAACTTGAAACTGGGAATTTGCTATATTCCATATGCTGAGATGTTGGGACATCTACTTCCTCAACCCGTATTAAGTCCAAACTTTCTGCACTCTCTTCCCTGTAAAGGCTGAGGTGATCATCCCTGCTTTTGGTAGGAGAGGAGCTGTGGAATTAGGGGAAAAAAATTGTTTTGGAGGACTTTTCTTGAAGTCATGGGATATTTTGGAGGCACTTTATAATAGCAACAACAAAGACCCTCAATATTCCATGAATAATATTTTTTAAAATCTTTGGAATTGGAACCTTTTATTAAGATCAAAGAGATTTCATGGAAAAAAAAACTTACTAATTTTTCTAGGTGTTGTGTATATACATATTATACACATATCTATAGACACATATATTCCTTTTGTTTGGAATATTGAAGTGTAATTCCCTCAGTGCCTTGGTGGGCCATTTTAACTGGATTTCTGAGCTTTCTGACTGCTTTCTTCTGAAATCCTTCACCTCCTGCTCTTGAAACGTGGTGGCCAACACTGAACTCAGTAGTTTAACAAGACCAATAATCTCATTTGTTGTGGTTTGATTATGATTATTTACATCAGTGTGTGCAACCATTTTCTGTCCTTGGGTTTAATCTGATCAGAAAAAGACATTTATTGTTCCTTAGGAGCAGTTTCAGCCTATAAGATGCCTCAAAATTAATCCTGATGATTTTTTGCCCTCAAAAACGATCCCATTCTCCTGTGGTTTGATCACTCAGAGCCCTGTGAGACCAAATGATGTGATGACCCCGATGATGACCCTGATGAGCAAACCAATTAACTGTGCAATTATACATGTGTAAAACTCCCTGAAAACTGGGATTTAGGTGCCTTTACCACCATTTTCTTGCTTTGTTTCACTTTCAATCCATCTTTAACAGCGATTTGCTGATGGTGTCCCCAGAAAGAATGAAATCAAAGCAAATCAACTTCCAGTAAAGAAGGTTGAGAATTTATCCTTTTTTTTTTTTTTCCCATTGCAAATGTCAGAAATTCAAGTCCCAATGTTCATTTTCATGTGCTGTGACTTGGATTTCAGAGTTCTGATGGAAGGAGCCCGGACACGGCTGAGATGATCTCCCTCAAGTCCCTCACACCCTTGGTTTTCAACGCCCTAATGAAGCATTGAGCACTCAAAGTTAACTAAAATCAAGGAAAACTCCCTAAAAATAAAAAAAATAATGTGGGATTTATCTGCGTTAGTCCCTCTGAAGGGAAATCCATCTTATCCCAAGATATTCATCCGAGATATATGAGAGGAAGCACCACTGACTGTGTTTTTTTTCTCCCCAGTGACTCTGAGAAGATGAGGAGCTCAGAGGAAGAAATGATTCCTAGACAGATAAAGCTGGATGAGATTAATAAGGTAAAAGTGCTTTAAAAAGCTTTGCCAAAGCAAGAACTCAGAGCTCAGCCTGGACACCGAAATAACCGGATACTTTTCACGTTAATCTTAATCTATTTATCAGCTTCCCATTAGCAAAATCAGGATAATGTCTCAGAGGGATACTCTGAAGATGATTAACACTGGAAAACCACTCAGAAACGCCAAAAAAAAAAAAAAACCCTGAAAGAAAAACCCAGGAGTTAAAAAACAGTTCTGTCTTTAGAGCAGCCTTTGAACCACGGGGAGAAAATCCATCCTGGAAGCAACTCCTGCACAATGAACTCAAATTCTCTAACGAATTGCTGCTGCTCTCTGGGCACGGGAGGTTCCCACTTAAATCCAGGAGGCTACTGCAGCATTAAGCTGCGAGATAAGGTGTGATAAAAGGGAGAAAGGTAAGGGTTCACAAGCTACTTTTATTTTTTCCTTATCTTAATTACTGAGAAATTCACTTTGTACTGGCAGCCAGTTGGATTTGTATCATGCAGATTTGTCTACGTGTGTTGGGCTGCGTGTGCAATATATAAAATATATTAATATATACAACAACAGAGAAGCGATAAATGTTCCGAATTCTTTCACTTGCTGGGTATTCTTTATTTCTTTTGAGAGAATAAAATCATAAAAGTGATTTTTTCCAAAATCAGCAAAATAAAGGAAAAATATATGTTATAAAATCCACTGTGGTTGGACATCTCCAAAAGCACAACCTCAGGTGCTGTTGGCAAAGGAGGTTTGACGTATCTTAAAGTTCTTAATCACTTCTGAAAGTAGAAAAGGAGGTTTGATGTGCCTTAAAGTTTTCAATCACTTCTGAAAAATGCCTATCATTGTCAGAGTGGAGATTTGGGATTCTGGGTGTCTCACTGGATACATCTTTATTTACTGTTAGTAAGTTCAGGTCCATATATATTATATATTATATATTATATATTATATATTATATATTATATATTATATATTATATATTATATATTATATATTATATATTATATATTATATATTATATATTATGTATTATGTATTATATATTATATATTATATATTATATATTAATTATGTAGTAATT
>VZRE01010638.1:63677-78368 GCA_013396775.1 Cephalopterus ornatus
TAATTATATATTATGTATTATGTATTATGTGTTATGTGTTATGCATTATATTATAATATGTTATTTATTTATATTTCTTTATACATATAAAAATATATTTTTTTATATATATACATATATATATAAAAAAAATAAGGCCTGGAATTCCAAATTGAATGCAAATAACCCCCTCCCCAAATACGAATAAAGACTTAGCAATAAACCGGAGAATTAATAGCAAGTGCACTTATTGCCATGGAAACCGGGCCAAAACAAATATTGGGAGGCTCTGATTCCCAGAATTCACACATGCCAATACAATTATCCCGCTTTACCCGCAGCCCCAGCCATCCTGTACAACACTGGTATTCCTCTCCTGCCTTTCACCCTCAGCTGAGGTAATATTGAGTATTAATAATAGAACTCAGCTAAATTTGGAGTTGGAGGGGCTGGCAGCGGGGGGGAACCTGGGTGGGAACGGGGCGATTTCAGTTTGTTTTGTCCTGTTTCCATGCTCGTCCACGGATTTGTCTCGGATTGCCTGGATGTTGCCATAGTGACCTTTGATAAATCCATGTTATGGATGCTGTGAAATATAAAGCCACATTACGGGGAGGGGGAGTTCGGGGAGTCAAGCAGGGGGCTGGGAGCTTCAAAGGCATCATATTGGGCTGATTTTGTGCTCTCGTCTAAGAAATGCTTTGCTCTTCATTAAAAAACGTGTGTCTCCTACACTGGAAATTCATCCCGCTTTGGGGGAGTTTATACGACAAATTTTGTATTTTTCCAAAGCTGTTGGCTGAATTTGATCAGCCTGTATCATTTATATTTATTTAATATTGGTAAAAATCCACCTTTGCCTCACTGTTCCCATTTTTTCCGAGTGTTTCTTAAATCGGGAAAGAAAAGAACAGATTCAGGTCGTTCTTCATCTCCAAAGGCAAAGACTCCACTTGTTTTCAGGTGGTCACTTGAAAAGTCAAAGTTTAATCCAAGCTGGAGAGAAATGAGTATTAGGAAAAGGTTCTTCACCATGAGGGTGGAACAGGGAAGTGGTGGCGGCCCCAATCCTACCAGATTTCAGGAAGTGTTTGGACAATGCTTTCAGGGACACAGTGGGATACTTGGGTTGTCCTGTGCAGGGCCAGGAGTTGGACTTGATGATCCTGGTGAGTCCAGGATATTTTTATTTTATGATTCCGTGAGCCATGGGCAGAAATAGGTACTTGGAGGGGACTTTCTCCTCTCTGCGTCTTAAACACCCAATCCAGCATAGGACTCTACATTAAAGTTCTAAATGATAAATTTTAAAGCAAGGCAAACCCCAAATTAAATGCATCTATAGCTGTTGCTACCGCCGGGAATGAACACCCCACTTTATCCCAAAAATCGAGGCGGATCCGTCATTTCACAGTGTGTGGTAAACGCAGGACCCAAATGCAGCTCTTGAGGAAGCTCCAGGCCTCTGTTGCAAAGACTTAAAAACCCATGTTCCTCCTTCCTGGTTTTTTTAGGAAAGTCACTGAAGCATCTGAAGAGCTTCTCATTCCACTCTGGAGGACGGTTTATCCCAGCAATCATAAAGCACCACCCAAAAATGGGGTGAATGCTCCGCATGTCTCTCCAGCTGACAGCCAGAGCCCGGATGATTAACTGGATTGAGTGCTGAGGGTGGAATTAATCTCCCTTAACCACAGCCATCGCAAACATAAGCCCCTGCTTTAAGCCAGGTTTCCTGCTTTTGTCAGGGAAAGGTCACCGAGGAGGGCACGTCCTGCCGTCTATTTTGGACAATTAGCTAATGATGGATCCCACAGAGGGGTCTGTGACAACAGAGGCAATTTTGGGGGATGATCTCCCTGCCGAAGATGAGCACCGGTATCGTGTTCTCCTCCTTAGTTATATTATTTGGGAGGGCTCTCCAGCTTTGCTGTCCTCTGCCTGGCACTGCTTCCTCATCCGAGGGGGATCTAACCACAGTTCCCAGTGTTGTGGGGTGCTTTTTTTTTAGGACTGTCAAAATGAAAAAATCACGGAATGATTTGGGACTTTTAAAGGTCATCCCCTCCAACCCTTCTGCCATGGACAGGGACATCTTGTGCTAGAGCAGGTTGCTCAGTGACACGTCCTGAACACTTCCAATGCTGGGGCATCCACGACTTCTCCGGGAAAACTGTCCCAGTGCCTCAACATCCTAAAATAATTCCTCTTCACATCCTATTTAAACACACCCTCTCCCAGTTTATAACTTCTGACTCTTGTCCTGTCACTACAGGCCTTGATAAAAAGTCTCTGCACATCTTTCTTATGATTGACATATACTTTCTTACATACTGAAATATATATATATATTCTTACAC
Source organism: Cephalopterus ornatus (assembly GCA_013396775.1). Classification (NCBI taxonomy): domain Eukaryota; kingdom Metazoa; phylum Chordata; class Aves; order Passeriformes; family Cotingidae; genus Cephalopterus; species Cephalopterus ornatus. The sequence continues at coordinate 66,017 of VZRE01010638.1, forward strand.
ATTGAAATCTATATTCTTATAATTTCTTATATATTGAAAAGCCATAATAAGGTCTTCCCAGAGCCCTCTCCTACCCATATCATAAACCCATAGTAATGACACCACATACATTTGTAGATATGTATGTGACTGTACAAAGCTTCCAAAAATTGCTTTAAAGTGTGGGACAATTTTAAGCAAATTTCTGAGAGTAATCAGACATTCCATTAAGCTCAGAGACAATCAACACAAACAAGTGGTCAGACGGAGAATAGGAATCTTAGAATCATGGAATGGTCCTATTAGGGTTATTCCTTACTGGATGCCACAAACTCACCTAAAACAAGAGTCATCTTACTTTGCACCCCAAATGCAAAACATCTTCACCTGTAACTCGCTTGTCCTCCATCATAAAGAATTTGGGCTGGAGAGGGACTTTGGACAAGGGCCTGGAGGAATAGGACAAAAGGGAATGGCTTCCCACTGCCAGAGGGCAGGGATAGATGGGCTATAGGGAAGGAATTGTTGGCTGTGAGGGTGGGGAGGCCCTGGCACAGGTTGCCCGGAGAAGCTGTGGCTGCCCCATCCCTGGAAGTGTCCAAGGCCAGGTTGAAGCAACCTGGGCTAGTGGGATGTGTCCCTGCCCATGGCAGGGGGTGGCACTGAATGGGCTTTAAGATCCCTTCCAACCCAAACCATTCCATGATTCTACAGTCTAGTTATGCCAGGCTGGGAAAACAACAACAACAACAACAACAACAACAACAACAACAAAACCCAAGCAACCAAAAAAAACCCCAACCCTCCAAAAATCCCAGGTTCCCCTCAGCAAAGATGACGAGCAACTGAGATGAGCAGCAAGGGAAACAATGGATTTTCCAGTGGGAGGATGACTAAATGGAGATCAAACACACTTCCACGAATGAGTCTCCGGCCGAAGCAGCGAAGAGAACAGGGAAACAATCCACGGGGTTTTTTTTTGACCCGCTGTCACCGCAGGTAACCGAACCGTCCTTTTTCACGCCTTAAAATCAGTTTTCTAACAGAAAAGGAAAAAAAAAAAAAAGAAAAAAAAGGCGAATTGTTTGGCGTAGTCGCCAGCAGGACACTAGGTGGCCCACAAACCACACACACACCCACACACCCCCACACACAAACCCCCTCACAGTCACCCCCACACTCCCGGTGAGCTGTTGTAGGGCCCAGAGCAAAGCCTGGAGGGCACATCTGTCACAGCTCCGCGTGGTACTGCCAGGGATATTGCCCATTACACGATTTGTACATATTTAGGCTTAGCCAACCTAAGCTGATTTCAGGTACTTAAAATTGCTTTTGTGCCATGAGCACTTAACGCTAAACCTCTTTTAATTTGCACCGTGCTACTCAGAGAGATCATATCATTCTTCTGGGCAACATAAATTCCCCCATCTGGCAATCCCGGCCTGCTTGGGTATTTCTTTTAATATTAATTAAAAAAAAAAAGAATTTAATAAGGATTTGGGTTTCTTTATTGAGCTTTTATTGTCCAGTCTTGTAATTGAATCACTCTGCTGTGACAGCACGACTGAGGCTGTTATTAGCAAATTCTATAAACAAGGGGCTTGATCCCTTTATGAAAAAGCATTGTAGGGGGAATAGTTAATCTGGGCTAAAAAAAAAAAAAAAAAAGAAGCTCTGGGGGGGGAGGAAGCGGGGGGAAAACAATTGCAGATTCCAAATATTTAAAACTGTTTCGGTCCTTTCCCATTCCAGCCCCCTCCTCCCTCCACAGCCCTTCTCCCACTACCCGGCTGCTCAAATCCCTTTTTTGTTCTTTGTGCCCCGAGTCTCTGAGGCAGAACTTGCTTGCAACACGATCAGAGGGAGGAAATTTTGTCTCTGAGAGAACCTGATGCTGCTTCTCTGGGCCGCTTTGGGTTTTTCAGTGGCAGACCACCACAGCTGGAAAGCTTTAGACTTCAAACATACGCCGAAGAGGGGGAGGTAGAGTCCATCAGGCAGTGCATTTAATTCGGACACCTCCAGTGAAATGAGTCATTCTGGGCTCCCTTTGTAGTCAGGAGAGTTCTAGGCAAAAATATGGGTGGTGTTGGGTGCAATTCATCCCATTCAAAAGTAGAAAACAAGGCAACTTTATGGACATTCCCTAATCACGCTGTGCTCCAGCATAATTTCCACTGGCTACGAAAGCTCCAAGGGCCCGCACTTTAGTGCTTGAAATTAAAATAGACTTGAAGCGAGCAGTGAATAGGCTTGAAATGAGCACAGAATTTCTACTGGCATCGAGTTTTCCAACTGGCACTTTGTCTCCTTGGGCTTCTCTTCTCTCACACCAAAGATAAAGGTGGGCGAACGAACATTCCTACTGGAACAACAGCTCCGTGTTCTGCTGTTCCAGGGCATATTCAAGGTACACAGGGTGTTAGACAAGTCCCTGGTCATAAAGTCAACATTGAAAAGGCTCTGTTTCGTTGTCTGAGCTCTTTACTCAGTTCATAACTTCTCCAGGGCAAAGTCTGTGTCTTATTGTGCATTTTTCCAGGTCACTCCAGGGTTGTGGTCACGTAGCACCACTGCGGTATCCAGACATCAATCACAATAAATAACTGGTCAGGGCTGTGATGATGCTGAGGGTAAAGAAATATTGATCAGCACCTTATCAGAAGAGTTCTAAATGGGAACTTTAACCCAGAGCCTGCAGAAATCAATGGAAATGCCGCGGAGCTTTTCATGGCATTTGGACCGTGCTTCCAAAGACCTTGTTTGACCAGCGCTAAGACCAGTTTTTTATAGGCACTGAAAGTAAGGCTGGTTTAGGCCTAAGAGGAGACACCTAATGTTCAAATATGGAAGAAAGGAGACAATTATGTGACTAAAAGGCATGAAAATCAGACAAAGGGGCCGAAACAGGAAGACCTCGATGAAGATTCATCAACAGATGAGTGTTTTTGTACTCAGTAGAAAGACTCCCTTTGAGCAAACCACGGATGCTGCAACGTTAATCAAATCCGGAAGAGATGGAGGATTGGATGAGTGTTAAGAAGCTGGATGAGAGCTGGGGACATCATAAAGGCTTGGAGAAAGAATTAGTTGTAGGGACGGCAATGCAAAGTCAGATTTGAGGTTTTTTATGGAAAAAGTGGATCATCTTCACATTTTTGTTGATGAATTTCCTGCGATGTATCAAACCAGATGGGCCATTTGAAAGTAAAAGGGTCAAGATACACAGAAAGTCACTGGTGGCTGTGACAGAAGGAAAGGAAAGTGATTTATATAAAATATTGGAAAATAGAATGGCTCGAATTTACCAATTTTAGCTTTATTTGAGTAAAGAGTAAGGTTTGGGAGGAAACGGCGTTGGGGACGGCATGGGATAAGAGGAGTGGAAGTTGTGGCTGTGCTGGAGATCGAGGAAAATGACATCAAAATGTGTAGAGCAAGGAGCTGGTGATCCAAAACACACACGTGTGTACAGAGAGCTGGAAAAGCGGACGGGGAAAAATACAGGGAGAGGGAGCACCAAACCTGTGAATAAATTAAAAATTTCACCGATAAAAGAGCTTTTTGATCTGAATTTTACTTGCATTTCAACCAGCTGCCGATGACTGAAGGGAGAAAAAAAAATTGGCATCTCTCCCCAGGATGAATTATCTGATTTGAACCACGTTATATAGGTTTGGACAAATATCTGAACACAGATGCCAGGCATTTTTTCCTGTGTAATGTATAGAAAAAAAAAAGAAATAACAAAAATCAAGCCAATTATTTTAATGTGATGCAATTTCAAAGTTGGTCTGGGGGTTTCTATGGTCACAGACCTGTGTTTATAAGCTTGGTCTTCCCCCAGCAGTTAAAGGGGAGCCTGGTGACCAATAGGAAAGCAAGACCTCATTCTCCACATTCCATTAGCTCCATAATTCCACATTAAATGATGGGTTTAGTGCCATATGGTGAAGTCTGATAGGAAGAAGAACAGGGAAAAAACTAATATATACACACACACTTACATATATACACATATATATGTGAAACATATGTATAAACACATTTATATTTTGCACAATTAACCTGCCTGGTTTCCTTTAGGAAATGACAGATTTTGATGAAGTGAAGCGAAAATTTTGAAGCCTTTGCACTGATTCCTCCCGCTGTTAAGCTTTGCTTCAGTCTGGATTTGGGGTTGGGATTTTTTTTTTTTATTTTATTTCATTTTTTTTTAACTTGAACTCCGTGGAGAGCCTCCCTGCAATTCTAATTTTCTGGAGTCAGCCTGGAAACCACAGAGCAGAATTCTTTCCAGGCACTCTGACTTTCACCACGTAACCTAAATAACAATGCTGCTTTTACCTAATGGTCTAAACATCTTAAGCATTAAATGAGGGATAAATTTGCCATGAGGTCAAGAGTTAAAAACTCTGAAATGAAGGAGTATTGAGAGTGTGCATGTGAAAGACGGGGGTAATATGATTTCCATGCATCCATTTTCTTTTCAGATTACAATTCCACCGGCAGAAGTGCTCTGGATTTATGTTATTGCTGTTCCAAGTTCATCTCAAACCACGAAGTAGAAAGGTCCCAGTGTTCATCTGATCAGCCTTCACCTGGTTCTGAACATGAAAAGCCAAACTCAGCTTTCTTAGGCAGAATAAGTCTGCTAAAATTTGCCTTTTTAGTGTCAATATTACAAGAATTTCAGGAGCTCCAACCATGATCCTTTCACATATTGAAGAATATCTTGTAAAAGACAGAATTTCGTTACAGAGAGAGGAAAAAAAGAGTGAGAAAAATCAGAGTTTTTAATTATAAGAGGGGGGGAAGTGCAATAAAGGCGAAATAAAATATTCTTCTATGTTTACATGTTTCTAAAACAATACAGATCTCTGAATTCTGGTTCAGTGAGAATTTCAACATTGACTTCCCAGCAGGGGTTGAATTAAAATGTGGTGTCACCAGCTCTGGCTCATTAGAATTTATGATATGAATCAATTATCACTCCCAGGGGTGAGTTTTACTTTTCCCACGAGTTCTGCTCACACTAAAACTTTCTAGGAAAGGAAGCACATCCTAAATGTGCTGTCTAAAATTAAAAGCTCATCTAAAATTAACACCGGGAGCGTGTTTTTGGGGGGAGATTTCAGTCTTGCTCTCAGTTTAAGGTTCTAATCCAGATGTGAAGGGAGAAACTCAGCTCTGGACAACCTTTATTCCACCTTCCAGCGCTGACTTTGAGCACAGCTGAGCCTTTCCACGTCAACCCTGACCCTACAAAAGGTCCCAACACACCCTGAGTGTAAATCTCTAATCATGGGGCGTGTTATGATTATCCGAAGTGAATTCAAGGGTGATCCTGGCTGGAAACCACCCCAATGTAAGGCATTTCAGGTTGATCTTGTTAGGTCTTGGACATGAAGGTGGGCCCAGGCTGAGTCAGGAGTTGGCTGGAAGGTGGAGCTTTTCCCCAACAGACCCAACCACGACCGCGCCGGGAAGCGGGGGTGGGAATTCGGGAGGTGCTGCTTTTTCCAGTGCCTGTGTCTGTGCTCCTTTATTTTTCCCCTCGTGAGGAAAACAGCCTGGACACATCAGTGTTGAGGTGTCACAGCTGGGAAGTCACTCGGTGTGGAACTACCCTGAAGGCCGGGCAGTTGGCGTGGAGAAGGAATGAAGGATCATTTCCGAAGAAGGTCGAAGGACCACGGTCAATGCTCTCATCATTTTATTCCAGCAGTGCTTTGGCACTTCCTCTGCCTTCTCCTGCAGTGCTTCAGGTGATCAAAAGGAATATTTCAATATTCAGGTGATCAAAAGGAATATTTCAATGTTCGGTTTTGGAGGATTTGTCTCAGAGAAGCACATTCTCAATTCCTGATTCAAGGTTTGAAGCTCTTTCCTTCGTGTTTTCCTCAGTAAGGATTCCGATGGTGAATTGTCACTGATGTCTGACCAACTCTAAGCAGCTGTTTAATAAAGGAATGAGCACTTTAGGAGTTCCATGGGCACTGGGAAGTTCATACCAAGGCCATTTCAAGAGTGGCAGTGAGGAGAAATGAGAAAACATTATTTCAGGGGGCAAAAAGGATGAAGCTGCTTCGCTTTTACGGGGCAGACAAACCAATGTTTGCTTTTTTCCAGCTTATTCAGATATAAATGTTTCTGCTTCAAAACACAAAGGATTTCCTGTGAGCCAAGAAAATGAAGTTTTGCCTCATGTGTTTCACATAAAATAACGAAACAAAAAATTAATCCCACTTGGGCACCTCCTACAGTATTCTGAATTCGTTGTTGCTAAATCTTTAATTTCTTTGAGAATGCAAAGCCTTTGGGGAGGAAACAAACTGGAAAAGCATTTTCAAGAAATCCTAGAAGGAAATGATGGGGAAAGCTCAGTGAAAAACTATGGGGGCTGCATGGATGGGACTTGGATGGAGAGGTCACCTCAAGAATGAGACAGGAACATGAAATTACTTCACTTTAAAACCGAAAATCAGCACTTTTGGACAGGTTTTTGTCTGCAATACCAGGTGTTAACCTTGGTACACGAAGTTCTCTTGTCCTTTCATTGGAATAATTGTCCTGCTAGGAATTTTCTATTTAAAGATGGAAATAGCAGAGAACCAAGAAGAAACCTGGTGAAAGTGTCTGCTGGAGGGCACAGGGATGGGAAGAGGGAATGGAAAAAATCCCGGAGTGAGCAAAGTAAATTAAGCTACAGGGGGGAGCTTTAATTAATCACATGGTTTTAAACGGCAAATGCAGCCAAACATATTCAAAATCTTTTGTGTAGGAAAAGAGGGATCAGCCAGAAAAGATCTGAACTTGAAAGCTTTTCTACCTGACCTATAAAATCTTGGCTTGGAACATCTCTGTGTTCAAGTGAGAAGGAGAAAAGATGTCAGCTGTTTAAAGTTCACACATCTCAGGAGAATGACAACCAGAAGATGACCGGGACGAAAATCTGGGATCTCAACACCACGGAAGAAGATTTCTGGGCATTTCTTTGGAACTGTTCTAAGAGATGTGGAAGGAGGAATTCCAGGATATCAAAACCAAACCCAATTCAAGTTAAGAACACTTCCTGAATGTCACACGACTTTCTTCAATCTGAATTGGTCATGTAAACTTCCTGGAAAACCACTGGAAAGAGGCACATCTCCAAAGGATGCTTTTTTATTTAGTGGTATTAGATATCTACTGAAAGTTTAGAATATTCACCTTCTGGACATGTTTTTGTCTCCATGGAATATCCAGGCAGCCCAAACAACAAACTTTGCATGGATTTTGACCATCCTTTGACGGACCAGGTTTCCAAAAAAAAAAAGTGAAATAGAAGAATTGTCATTGTTGTTTCTGAATAAAGTTGCTAAAATGCTTTATTTGCAAGCTCAGTAACACAGCAAGAAGTTAAAGGAGTTGAGCTCACTTGCCTTTCCCCAAAACCCAACTTTTTTTTCCTGAGAAAGACAAGATGAATTTTTTTGTCAACTGGATTGACTCTACTATCAAATCTCCAGCCAAAAATACTCATAATCAAGTTTAAAAAAGTTGCAGTCTCTGTTTACTAAAAAAAAAACAAACTTGTTTTGAACCAAATCATCTGTGACAGACACATTCGGGCACAAAGCACAAAAAATTGAATTTGTACTGAGTACAGAAAAAGGAAAGTGATAAAGGGAAAATAGTCAGGGGAAAATAGTCAGGGAAAAATAGCCATTGTACAGGAAAAAGCCATGAAGAATGTCCCAAGGCATTCTTGGTCATCAAGAATGGCCAAAATTGAGCCACGGGTGTTCAACTGGCAGCTATTTTACAAGCTGTAGAAGTCCCTGGTTGAGCATCTCCAGGTTGGGCTGATCCTGGAGGTCAAAAACCAGCCACACACTGGGACTTTCAGGTGTCACATCCAGAAGTGTCTAAAAAATAGGTTCGTAGGTCAAGGACTGGAGAAGGGAAGGTGACAATCTTTCTTTGAGCCCCATCCTTCTTATGGATTTAGGACACTGAAGGAGCAGAATGGAGAAGTTTGGAGGCCCAGAGGACTGTGATGGTTCTGTGGGAGGCTAAGGGGATCAGAGGAGAGAAGTCCATGGCACTTACCAGGAGGAGTGGAAGGAGGCCCAGGTCACTTCAGGGAAAAATCTGGGAGCTGTGTTATTGGAGTTGTGGAAGAGGGATGGCAAAGGTGGTGTCGAGTCACTTGGGGAGAGTGGAAACTGCAACAGCACCATGGAAAAATCTAATCTGGGCCACCTGAGAAGGCAATTTTTCATCCTCAGCTTCCCTTTTGCATTGTCACCACTGAACTAGGACACAGTCCCATAAACATCCAATATATGGCTGGAACACCCTCGAGGTTTGGGGATCCCTGGCTGGCCAGAACAGTGTAAGTTTAACCTGAATGGCACCAAAGAGCCAGCTGAGGAACACGACCTTTGAATGTGACTTGGCAGAGCCGGGAGCACTATCAGTGTTCCTGGAAATCAGCCTTAATTAAATTGCAGCTCTAATCTAAAAAACCACCGTTTTATTGCTCCGAGGTCAGAACCTCCCGATGGCTCTGCAGGAAAATGCGTTGGAGCTCTCACGTAGCCTGGACACATCTGCTCCAGCTGATTTATTCTGAGATCTTAGGGCTGAATTCCACCATTTTAAAGAGCCTCTAAAGAAATTGGATTGGCATTAAACTGGGTTTTCACCCCGTTCTCTCCATCCAAGAGCCTGTTGATGAGTCTTAGAGTCTTATTCAGAGCCAATCTTAGATGTCTGTTCAAAGCCAACCATCTGCAAGTCTCCAGTCAGTGGAAAGGTTGGAAGGCTCATCCCATATACTTTAGGTTCAGATTAGTACTTTTTAGCTTTTTCCACTGGTGCAGAGAGCTATGTGGAGTACAGATCTAAATTTTAAAGTTGATAATTAGGTGAAATAATAAATCCATTTTAGGGCAACGTGAACCCCTTTTCCTTCAGCACTTTCTGGGTCACGTTCTCAGGTGGTCCTGATCAAGAGCACTTTATGTGTAATGAAGACGAACAATCTTAACAAAGATAAATGATCTTATGTAATTGCAAAGGAACTGAGACTCCAGGTAAGGTTCCACACGTCGCAACACAAACAGCAAACGTCTCCGTGGTGATGAGGGTGTCGAGCAGAACCTACCAAATGCTCCTGTTGCTGAGTGAAGGAGGGACAGACTCAGCCTTTCTGCTGCTTCATGTGACTGTAGAATCACATTTCTGGATGCTGGATGGCATCAGATTCATCAGCTCTAAAGGTCTCAGTCCGTGTAACCACACACTGACACATTTCCAACCGTCAGGTTTTACCCACCCTTCTCCCCACAGATGACTAATTTTGAAAACGTTTGCAGTTCTGCCCTCAGGTACCTCGTGAACTAAATCTTTCCATTTGTTCTCATTCCCTGAAACTGGGTGTAAACCCCCGTGCCTGTTTCATCACAGATTACTGAACCTCCTTTCAGGGAAAGTCTCTTCTTAATATATTTCATGTGAATGTGAGGAAAAACTTATTTACTTGGAGAATGACAGAGCACCAGAAGAGGTTGCTCAGAGAGATTTCAGAGACTCCTTCTCTGGAGATATTCAAATCCCACCTGGACATGATTCTGGGCAGCCTGATCTAGGTGAACCTCCTTTAGCAGGGAAGTTTGACTAGATGATCTCCAGAGGTCTCCTCCAAACCCAACCATTCTGGGATTGTGATTCGGGGAAAACAGCTTTAGTTTCTCTGAGACTGAGTCAACAGTGTACAGGAAAATCTCTGGAATACATCAGAATCTGGGACATGATATCTTCAAGTTTGACCCATATTCTCTGTAAACAATGGGTTTATGGGTTCATTTGGTCACTAATAAACACCTCCCTTCAGGTTCCCCCCCAGCTTCCAAGTTACAAGATAATGTTCAAGCATCCTTTGTCCTTCAGGCTACGTGGGAAAGAGTTGTCACCTGGAGCTCAGGCAAACATAAACGTCATCCAAACCCACATTCAGTCACAATGGAGGCTGCACAGATCATGTCTTGGGAGTTAAAGGGCAAAGTCTGGCACAGGTTGCCCAGAGAAGCTGTGGCTGCCCCTGGATCCCTGGAAGTGTCCAAGGCCAGGTTGGAGCAACCTGGGATAGTGGGAGGTGTCCCTGCCCATGGCAAGGGGTGGGATGGGATGATCCTTAAGGTCCTTTCCAACCCAAACCATTCCATGATTCCATGATTTGGTGCTGGGTAGTGCTGATAAGTGAAGGGTCTCTCACCCCACTATACCCCCCAGTCAACCTCAGGTAAAATGTGAGGCAAGATATCAAAGAAAAATTGTTTTCTTTACACCAAATGCAATGGAGATTTGGGGCTAAATTCCTTTGTACAAAGGTGGGAGTCTACTGCTGTCTGGAAAACCTTCTGATCTCTGGATTTAACTTCAGAAGGGAGTGAAAGTCCATTTCAAAGACTTTTAAGGATGAAATATTTTAAGGTACTTAGAAATATTCTCCAGTCCCATGTGTCTCCCTTGGGCTTCTCGCATGACACTCAACACCTTTGTGGGGGCAACTGAGTGAAACCCCTACTGCAGGATTCCTCTGGCAGACCAAGTTGTCCACATTTCTGTGTCTCCACGTGGAGTGGGTGTCCAAAATGCCACAGAAGTCAGTGCAGGAGGTGACTGGAGACCAGGAAATCTACTCCAAGACACCCACTCACCAAGTGTTCGTGCTCTCAGACTAGCGCTGGCTCCTCTTTCTCCTTCCCCTTCCTGAATCCTTAGCAAATACACCCACAGCAGGTTGGGGGCAATAATCTCGTGATGTTGCAGACCTGTCCTCCCAAGGACCCACTGGCAGGGTGTTTGCCCTCCCCACACCTCCCCAGCCCCCATTCTTAGCACTGTTTCCTAATTGTGTGCAGATTTCGGAGCAATAACCCCCCTCTCCTTCACTCCTCTTCCTCAGCTCCTAATTGATCAGACACTGAACAGCTGCTGGCTATTTTCTCTTCCCCAGAAACACGCAGTAATTGTATGTATGGGCTCCAAATCCCTAAACATTTGGAAAGGAGAAGGACTTGAACAGGAGCCAGGTCTTTTTTCAGCGCTGGTACCAGCAGCAGTGGCATTTAAATCATATCAGGGGGGCCAGGCAGGGTGGGGGTTGTTGAATTTGCTGAGATTCGCTTGGGGGGGGGGGGGAAAAAGAAGGAAAAAATGCTAAAGAGAACAAAAAACCTGAAACCAGCAATCAACAAACCAAGGCAGCTCAAAGAGTTGGAGTCCATCCCAGCTCCAGAGCAGGGAGATTACTCCCTGAACCAAAGGGCATTGTTTCTATCCACGCTCACTCCCATTTCCCAAAGTGCCAAATGGGGCAGCTTCATCCCAACTTAACCTGAGGGCTTTCCATTGCCGTGTCCAGGTCCTGCTCTAATCTCTTGCAAGAGGAAAGAGCCTCAGGAGAGGCAACTCTCAGCTGTGTTGGAGGTGTTTCTCCTGCTCCTTCTGCTGTGTGGAAAGTCTAAGCCAACAGCTCCTCACCAGGACATCCCAGTTTTGTGCCAAAAGTGGGGGAATCCAAGTCACACGTTTGTGACAAAGCAAACATCACAACTCATTTCCCTGAGGATAGCAAATCATTATCAAACCATTATCAAATCATTATCAAACATCCAATGTCATGCACTTGGCTAATTGACCCTGTCAAACATCAAATCTCTTAAAAATCAGCAATGGATTTGTTGGGGGAAATATAAAAGCAGATTAATCAGGCTAAAAGCAAAGATTTCACCTCAGAGATATTCCCGAGTTGTTTCACAAGTTTTCATTCACATGCATTAACTCAGCTCCTCACCAGGCTGCTGTTCCAATATTAATATTAAAAATGATGCAAAAACCAGAGCTCCCACTGCAGTGGGACACATCTCAGGAAGCTGAAGGGATCATCTGCCCTAACCTAAATCATCCCTGATCCCCCTCTATCAACACACCCAAACACTTCCAGAAGGTGATTTATCACATTTCTAATGGGACAGGTCAGTTGACCTTAGTTTAACTAAAGACTAGATGTTTAACTAGTCTATTTAAAGTTTAGTTTAGACTCAGTAAGTAAATGGCTAAAGTTTGAGGAGATAAGTTCCACTCCTGTCTCAAGCTACCTCAACGTTTCAGCTGTGGAATTGGTGCTGTAGAATCACTGAGTCATGGAATCCTGGAATGGTTTGGGTTCGAAGGGACCTTAAAGATCATTTAATTCCAGCCCTTCTGGGAGGGACACTTTCCACTATCCCAGGTTGCTCCAAGGCCCGTCCAACCTGGCCTTGGACACTTCCAGGGATCCAGGGGCAGCCACAGCTGCTCTGGGCAACCTGGGCCAGGG
>VZRE01010638.1:84157-98088 GCA_013396775.1 Cephalopterus ornatus
CAGGGAAGCGTTGGAATCTCAGGGTTTTCATTTCACCATGAAACTTTAGCACAAGAAATTTTAATTGTGGATCCTTGTGGACAAGACCTTGAAATCCTACCCAGCCAAAGCTCTCTGGTCCCGGAGTGTTCTTGGAACTGGTCGTGGCTCCCAGTCACTTAGTTGCTTTATCCAAGTCAGTCCGTCAGTGGGATGTGGGATGGGGTGGGAGGGTTAACTCTTTGTTAGCCCTGGACACCGGGGTTTGGTCAGGGGCTGTTTCATTGCCAGGCACTGTGTTTATACCTGGTTTTGAGGACATCCCTGCGGGAGCTTACCTTTTTTTTCCCCCCGGCTCTGGAAGGCAATCGGCCTTTAACGCACTTGGCACCTACTCAAGAAAACTCCGGAGGAGGAACAGGAGCGGAGCCACTCTGAGTAATTGATTGTGGCTACCGGGTGAGTTTGTGATAGTGTGAAATACAATATCTTGGAGGGCCTCAAAATTATCAGGGTATTTAATCACGGGCTGGGCATGTCCCCGCTGTATTTATGTGTGTTGCCATCGCGGGGTCACTCGGACAAGGCACTGAGATAATGGAAAGAAAGAGGCCTCGGAACGTCGGGCAATAGATCTTCGTGTTCAAACTGAAATTCCCAGCACTGCTTGGGAAATGCCAGTAGCCAGCTAATGCACCTCCACAGCGGATTTTAGAGCAGGAATATTTTCATTCAGGGTAGGAGTGGAGGTACCCCTGTGACGTTGACGCAGACCAGAGGGAAATTTGGCTTAGTTACACTGGGAGGTGGGTCAGGAATCCACGGGAGAAACGGGGAGATTCCTATTTCCCAAGCCCAAATATATTATCAAAACAGTCTCTTGCTGCAGAATTGTCCTGTTTCCAGCTCCCCCCCGCAGAAAACCTGCTGAAAGATTTGAGAAGTCTGAAATCAAAAGGTGATTCAGTTAAACATTCAGCAAAATCTTATTCATGTTTTAAGGAAGACGGAAAAACAATTTCTGAAGCAATGCTGGAACTTCCCCATTGTTTTTATTTCCCAGGGATCAATAGAGATTTTTTTTTTCCTTATGTTCTAAATTTTCAGAAAATTCTCCTCTTCATTTTTTGTTTTACCTTATTTATTTAGTTTGTTTTGTTTTGTTGGGGGTTTTTTTGTTGGTTTTTGGGTGCTTTTTTGTTTGGTTGTTTGGTTTGGGTTTTTGTTCTGGTTTTTGGTTTTTTGGTTTTATTTTTAAATAAATGTAGCAATTAATTTCACTTCATCAAATTATTTTAGCTACAAAATTTCAGTAAATCCAAATTTTAGGAAGCTAAACACCTTGATATCTGCTTGCAGAACATTTTAATAGCAATGCTAACAAGGCTATAAAATTGTTACTAAAATAAGTTTTTCCTACCCCTTCCTTCTGCCAGTAGTTACAACTATTTGTTGCAAAATTGTCCTGAAGAACAGAGTAAAAAAATCCACGAGGGAGAAAGACAAAAAGCAGGATGGCACATTTCATTACCTTGCTAATACCACACATGTATTGGGAATACAGGCTGGGATTTGTCTGCCCTGGTTTTATGTGCCCAGAAATCAGACATCCAAATCTGAGCTACCGATTTAAGAGTCAGAACAGGGAAATTAAAACCTAAAACAGGTTTTTAAGTTTGCGGGATTCACTGACTGCACAGTTTTGGGGTGAATGCAAAAGAGGGGTGAACCCAAACACAGGGTGTTTGATCATCCTCTGTTCCTCCATCTCCAAAAATCCAGAGGAAACCAAAAAAAAAAAATCAGCTTTACCTCTAGGGAACCAAACACCAAAATTTAGTTAGACATCAAGATTTAGTTATGGCCCAAAATTTAGTTATGGCCCAAAATTTAGTTATGGCCCAAAATTTAGTTATGCCCCATGTCCAGGACCAGCTCATGCCCATGAATAATTAAATGATCCCTCCAAGGAAGAACTTTTGAGTGGGTCAAACCTTTCAGACACCAAAATCAAAAATGACAGTACTAAAATTTATTCCCAGTGCTTCCTGCTTCCCCAAACATCTTCCTGGATGAACGAGGAGTCGTGTCTTGGCTCATCTGATGTCTGGGATGTTGTTGTTCCGCCGGACAAATCCCTTGGAAGGGTTGATCCAAGGCGTGGACTCACACCCTGCCTGATAAACCAGTGACATTTAGGGACAGGGAATGACTAGGAGAGGAGATCCTGGTGTGCCAAAGCAGAACCTTTGGGTTTGCCACCAAAAAAAAGCAGGAGGTCTGGCTTCAGATCCCACACCAGTCCTGAGGGTTTGGAATTGCAGTCCTAGCACCAGGCTTGGACGAAAGGAACAGGAATTTCTTTGTCCTTTCTTTTCAGGATATTTCTGAGCAGGGGAAAGAAGGAAAAGGTACCTGCGGCAGGAAAACGGAGGCTGAATCTTTAATCTCCTCACCCGAAAATCCAGAGCAAGGAAAGAGCTGGAGTATCCTTGGCTTCCAGGATAAGCAGCTCCTCAGTGTCAGCTCATCGTGTTTGTGTCATGCTGACAAAAAACTGACTGATTTAGGACAGGGAAATGTTCCAATTCCTGTCAACCAAAGCTGACATTCCTTATTTCAGCCACGTTATCTGCCTTTCTATCTGTCTACCTCTAATCTGCTGAATCATCACTTTTGTCACGGGAAAGGAGCATTTTCTTTCTGCAACTCTCAGTTTAAAAAAAAAAAAAAAAAAGGGGAAAAAAAAAAAAGAAAAATCATGGAAAATGTAGCTGTAGTACTAGGAACTACAGTAGTGCCAGATTCCCTCTTGGCCTGGATCATTATACCTCTGCTGACCTCAATAATAATTTAACTTGAGGGCAAGCAAAGAACGTGGTGTTCACTCACAGAGTGACTGTGCCTGATCTGCTGAATAAATCAGAGGACGCCGAGCAGTTGCTCCAGAAATTCCCAGTAGCCCGTGGCCGATGGATTACTCTCAGCCGGTGGCACAGCAATTTAATTGGAATCTTGCATTGTTTTTGTTGTTTTCATTATTTTTAAAGGTGTTGGCTTTTTTCCACGGGCCTTTGACAAGATGCTCGATACTGTCACTGGCATCAAACTGGAGCTATCCATTTTTTTTCCCCAAGCTACAAATTTGGTTTATTTCAGAGAAAAAAAATGAAAACCCCCTCTTTTAAAGGCCCTTGGTTTTCAGCAGGGACAGCTTGAGACTTATCCTATCAATGGCAAGTCCACAAGCCTTATTAATATCCCAAATTTATGTCCCCAGACGTGTCCCCAACTTTGCTGAACAACAGAGATGGAGTTAGAGCAGTTTTGCCTTCTCTCAGTCCCTGCAGGTACCTGTGAATCTTCCAGTTCTTCATTAATTGAGCCCAATGGGATTTTAATCCACGTTTTCCATTACCAGATTCCATTTTTGATAGAGAGGGGAAATAGCAAAGCACCTTCAAGGCACTTCTGGTCTTGAAGGCACAAGAAAAGGTGTGGCATCACTCCCAACCCCTGCCCAGCTCTTCCATGGTTTCTGTGCCCCCATAGGATAGTGGCGTGGGGTAGACTGTGCTTGGAATTACTAACAAACATTAAATTTATCTGCATAATGAAATATTTTGTGTTCAGCTGGTGTTAGTAGTGGGTTTGGGGACGGGGAGGAGGCAGAGTGGGGGAGTTGAGCTGTGGGAAGGAGGCTTTTGTTTTGGGGGGTGGGGTTTTTTGCTGCTACAGCTCTGAAAGACAGAGGAAGCAGAAATGAGGAATGGGGCAAAACGAGGGGAAGAACAGAAATATTTCAGTCCTGATGCTGATTAGCTGACACGCCGAGGAAAGAGAGAAAAAGAGAGGAGCACGTTACCAAACCTCTATTTAAATCCCGACTTCCAAGTGAAAATTTGTTGGCTCCTCCTAAATCCCTGCAGAGATTTTGAGACACCGAAGCCAGCAGACACCCTACGATCATCTAACCTGACCTTTCTTAACTCCGACTCGAAACTTTACCCAGCCATTCCTGGAATGGGAGGAATTATCCCCACTATGCGAGTGCATTTCTAAGATGCAGCTTAATAAACTGATGATGGGTATCACGTTGCCTGCGATAGCAGAGCGCTGGATGCCACGGGCTGGTTCCCGTGTCCCTCCGGAGGGAATGTCACCAACGACTTGTGGCTGAGCTAAGGCACATTCATCCCTTCTTCCTGCAGCTCCCACTAATTCTGGCATTGCTGACAGAGCTGCCCCGTCCTCACATCCAGAGGGAGGTTCACGTCCCCGTGAATCCCGGAGCTGCCTTGCAAAGATTTCCCAGTTTTCCTGAGCTGCTCAGGTCAAAGCCAAGAAATTTTTCTTTTTTTCTGCTGTCAGAATTAAAGCTTCGGCCACGGGAATCAAGTGCTGTGGGAGGCAGTCCCGCTCGGATCCCACCCTGCCATGCCTTGGCCAGGTGAGGACTTGCCTTGCTGCCTGCTCTGAGGCTTTTAAAAGCAGGTGATCTTGTTGTTTCATCATCCGAAGTCACAGGTCCTGAAAAATGTCCTGAAAAATGATCCACCGATCGGATGAAGGCGGCTCAGAATCCATAACCCTCGTCCCACACGGCAGTTTTACACCCGGGGAAGATGTTTACTCCTCCATCTCATCCATTCCACTCCTGATAAGTCCATTTTGTAAGGCTACAACAGCTCCGCTCTCCATAAAAATGTCTGTCCTTTTTTTTTTTTTTTGCTACCCCAAAATTTCACTGAGCAGAAAATTAAACTTTGGCCATTTAGCCAGGACTTGTCACTCGACCAGCAGCTAAAGAATGTCCATCCCCGGCGCAAACAAGCCCCAGCTTTGCTGCACTGGAACAGGGTGATTTGGATGCCCAGAACCTGACGCATCAGGAAAGGACTGAGCTTTCCGTGCAGGTAATACAGTCCTGGCCTTGTACCCTGGTCATCCTGGGCTCACTGCACATGCACAGCTGGCTCATATCCCGTCTGGGGTTTTCCAGGTGAAATATGGGATCATCTCACTTTTGCCTGTCCCTATGTCAGCGTGTTAAGTTGTGGAACGTGGGGCTCGGCTCTCCTGAATGTGTCAACCAACAAAACTGGTATTAAAAGGACGAGCTGTGGCTCTTCAAAGTAGTGACATTTTCACCTCTTGGATTCCTTGTGGCCTTTGTACCCTCTTCTTGAAAACTGAGAGTCCACAAAGTTAAAAGACCCCACAGACAATTAAAAAACATAAAGCTGGGCCTAACTGGGCAAGGAGAGGGTTGTCAGGTGTTGGCACAGGCTGTGGTGGAGTCACCATCCCTGGAAGTGTTCAGAAAACATGTGGATGTGGCACCTGAGGACATGGATTGGTGGTGAACACGGTGGTGGGGGTGGATCTTCGTCTTTCCAACCTTAATGGCTCTGTGATTCTGTGTCTGACGACACTTCAGGGCACCTTCACTAAAATTAAGAACCTCTGTGTGAGCAGATAAATGTCTATACACACGTTCTTTTGCTGTCGCAGCTAAGAATTATATTTACTACCAGAAATCACCAAACTTGTTCATCAGCATGGCCTGGAAAACTGAATAGTGTTAGTACAAATAACTTGTTTTGCTACGAAATCTTGATTTGTTGTCATCACATCCCTGCCTTTTCTACTCTCCAGATTTTCTTTGCATAGAGAAAGACTATTTTCCAGTGGAAATCACTTTGACAACTAACCATGAACTCTATATGGGAATTTCAGTGTTAGCTACTCACTCTTGGCTTCCTGCTTAATCTGAGAAAGAAAGAGGCACGTCCAAAAAGGAGGAAAAACCCTTTGGAGACTCATCTCCCACCCCAGAGAGCATCAAATGACCCTGGGATGACCAGCTGCCGTGACCAGCTCAGCCCCAAGAGCTGAATCTCACATTTAGGATGCATTTCCCAACAGGAATCAAGGATGTGTTTCATTTTCAGCATCCCCCCACCGAGATGCACATTTGCAGAAATATTGGCTTTTCACCATTTTCTACCTTAAGCAAAAATGGGTTTCCTCATTCTGGAATAACTTCTGAACTCTTCCAAAATAAGAAATGTTTTAAACTAATTTTTCTTCCCAATTTGCCATTGAAGAAAAATTGTTTCCCATTCACTGATTTGCTTCCTTATCACTTATGAGTTTCTTGTCAGGGATTGGCAGCTGCCAATCTCAACTTTATTTAATACCAGTTCAAACTCCTTTCTAATTGAAAACTCTCTAATTCTGGTTAGAGGTACAGAGGGAGTGCTAAAATTTGTCTGTGAGAATTCCTGATTATTCAGAAACCCATGAAATTGTCTTCTCAAGATGCACCAATATTCACTTTTTTTCCATCTATTGCTCCTGTGGGTGTTCTCCATACATGTTAACAAGAAAGTTCTCTGGAGGAAGGACATAATTAATAATTTAGGATTTTTTTTTTTTCAATTACTGTGAAAATATAGTCGCTCCAGTGTGGGATTCCAGCTCTGTGAGTCTCATGAAGGAAGAAGGGGAGGTTCTAAGTCCATCAAGAATACGTGTGCAGGTTCACAGTGGTATCCACAGTGGTCTGTTCTGAGGTAGATTCCTTCAGGAGAAGTTTCCAGGGATCAGCTGATGGGAGCCAGAAGTTCTTCCACCTCTCCAAATTCCATTTTCCTTCATCTGGTCCTACCAGATCCCTGAAAATTCACAGTTTATTTTATGACTGCTTTAAAACAGGAAATAACGTTGGCTTAATTAGTTGCAATATTTTAACCCCTTCACAAAGGGGATATTAACAGACATCATTTAAATTAAACTAAATTGAAACAAAACAACCCTGCTCAGCACTACCTGTGGGTACAGTTATTACACATCTGTGCAAAGACTGGGGATCCCATCCCGAGTTTCAGGTCACTCTGGAGAGGAGAAGGTGGAGAGGACTTTATCTGGGAATGCTGAGAGGCAAGGGCAGTAACTTTAATAATTCTTCATCCAGTGCAAAGAGCAGTAACTGTAATAATTCCTCCTCCAACGTGCTGTTCAGAGGCTGAGGTGCAGGAGGGCTTCTCAGCCCACAGGAGATGAATCTGTGAGCGCATCTAAGTGGCAAAATAAATAGAATTTATGCCTGGATCCACAATCCGATGCTCCAGGGCTTCCCGTGACTGCCCAGGGCCATCAACACCCAACATCCCAGCGGTGAATTCGGGTGTCAAAGGCTTGTGGTCAATCAATCGCTCCTTTGGCCACCACCTCTCCTCCCCTCCCCTCAGGGCGGGGCAACACTCTGGGTTTTATTCTTCCCAGCCATCCTTTATTCCTTTGGAAAGAACAAGCCCTTCTTTGTTTTGGGGCTCCTACAAGTTGCACCGGGCAGGAGGGGTGGGGGAGATTTTCTCCCAGGGTCTCCGAGGCACAAAGCCACAGCTGATTTGTTGAGTACACCACGTACCACAGTGTCACAAAGATACCACAAACAGAGGGAAGTCATGCAGCCGTGTGTTATGGGAGCTGGCCCCAGCTCCATGCCAAGATTCTGGATTTCCTGGCTCTCTAAAGCTCTTTGGACCACGGGGATTATACATTGCACAAGGTATCAGATGCCAAACACTGACTTTTTAAAGAAAAGCACACGGGGAAACAAATCAAAATGACCTCTTAAAAATAAAATACAATTAAAAAAAAAAAAGAGTAAAAAAGGATCCTATAGATGTGTTTTTAACAATAACAGAGCGGGAAACTTTGCCTTCTCAGACATTTACCCAGCTTATTTGTCCGCTGGAATTCCTCAAGTGCACTTGGACACACGCTGGGATCCAGAGGGCCGGGGATCCTCTCGGATTTCACAAACTGAGCGAGGTCGGCCCAGGGCAGAGGTTGGGTGAGATTCCTCTCAGTGAAACCCCCACTGTCCATCAAAAATGGTGCTGTTCCATCAATTGGCAACGAACTTCGTTTCAGTCAAAGATTATTCCAGAGCTGGGAGCAGAACTGGAGTTGTTCTTCTGGGCAGTGGGTCAAACCCATGTCCCTCTGACTGCGTGCCCATGGAAGACCCTGGTGCACTTTTGCACAACCCTGTGGCTGGTCAAAGTGACTTTTAACTTACCTTCCAAACGTCTTTGATAAATAAAATGCCACAGCTGGTATCTGTCCTACTGACTTCCCTTTGCCGGGGAGGACATACAGCATCAGGAGAGTTCCAAAAAGTTCCAAAAAGGAGATTAATCAAAATCCTGGCCCACCTTCTCTGCCTTCAGCACAAGTAGTGCTGTCAAACTCACCTGCAGGATTCAGACCAGGAAATGTCCACACGGATATTTCAGGAGTTAAACTGTATTCAGTGGGATCCAAGCAGCGAAAATAGAGATGTCCACAGTGTAGAAAACTACCTGAGTTTGTAACTCTCAACTCTGCTTAGAGACAATAAAAAAACAGTCTTAGGATGTAAGTCACAGAATCGATGCATCCACTTCAGGATGAGTAAAATGGGGCTGTTCCATTAATTGGCCAACAAAAATGTCTGAATAAACCCAGTAAGTTTATTTTTGGGAATCTGCAGCATTTCTTGTTCATCACTAGAAGCCCTGAAGCCAGTTTAACATGTTCTCAAGCCCTGACATCAGGCTGTGGGTTGATTAACGCTTCAAACCATCACTGCCCATAGAGGAATCAGTCCCATTTACCTCTGTCCTGTGCCATTCCTTCTCTCCAAAGCCACCAAAAGGAGTTTCCCCCAAAAAAATCTCAGAAGAAGACCAAGAACTAACCAGTCATTGGGGGTTTAACTGGGAAAACTCAAACCAAATGAGATTAGAAATAAAGATGGTTGTAAACAAGCCTCCCCACCTGCCCTTTGTGGTCCCAGTGGCCTGATGAGTCTCTCTGCACAGGTTTGTTTTCAGCCCAGGAACTGTCAGCACCATCCCAGATTGCAAATTATTCCACACAGCCCCCTTTGGAGTAATTCCCCCGGGGAATTAGTCTTTGTCACGCTGGAAACCTGCCCCCCTCTGTGCTCACCAGAGTTCCCAGCCAGCTCTGCTTTTCCTCTGGGCTCTTCCTGTATCTCATTCTCTCCCTGCCCTCCATAAATGCCTTTTTTCCTAGGAATGCCTTGCTGCTTTCAGAAGGGTTATAATTTCCATTTCCTCTCTTTGGCCCAAAGGGGAGCATCTGATACAAGACAAACAAGCACTCTGCTCTCCTGCTGCTCAGCTGCAGGTTTTGTAAAGAACTGTCAATTATTGCACATCTATAGTTCCATCCCCCAGCCCCTTCTTTTTTTTAGAAAATGTTCATTTTCCAGCTATTCTGTTGCCTTAAATAGATTAATTTTTATGCTGCCCTCTGACATTAACAGTGCAAGGAAGAGAAGGCAACCTGTATTCCATAAAAGATGTGATTTCAGTCACCTTGGGTCAGCCCAGGCTAATGTTGATCTACAATTCCATCTCCAAATGTGTCACTTTGGTCAAGGCCAGAATTCTCATGCCTTCCTTGGAAGAAGACAAGTCCTGAAGTTCAAGGTTTCATTGGAATATCACCACCAGGAACAGCCAAGGTTATGAAGACACTTGAGCCATCTCAGCACTGAACTACTCCCTGTGCTGACAACCAAATAAATATGAAATCAAGATCCACATTCTCCTTTTCCCTTGGATACAGTGAGGAAGGGAACCTGTATTCCATAAAAGACATGATTTCAGTCACCTTGGGTCAGCCCAGGATGATGCGGATCTGCATTTTCCATCTCCAAATGTGTCACTTTGGCCAAGGCCAGAATTCTCATGCCTTCCTTGGAAGAATAGAGTTTGGGAAGTTCAAGGTTTAGGTGGAGCATCACCACAAGGAACAGTCAAGGTTATGAAGGCACAGCCTGAGCCACCTCAGCACTGAATTACTCTCAGTGCTGTTGACCAAATATAAAACCTAGATCCACATTATCCTTGGATACAGTGAGGAATCCTGTAAAATGGGCATGAGGAAACTCATGGAGACAGACTAAAAATGGCAATTTTGGCTGAAATTGGATGAGAGAGACTGCAATTGTGATGGTACCTGCAAATACCTGCAGCAGCAAGGGAGAAGGTGGTTGCTACAGCAATGATGTGTGCTGTGCCAAACCCTACATCCTTGATAGAGAGTGCAGGGAAGGGCAGGAATCTGGGAAAGGGAGAGATGTGGGAAGCCAGATGAAAAGTTTTATGAGGTGATTATTAAACTCTTCTGCAGTGCCAAGCGCAGCTCAAGGCTGCCAGCTTGTCTCCCTGCAAACCCAAAATTAAAATAATGAGAGGGGCCCCAATCATGGGCTGTCTGGTGGCTGATTTTCTATCTGTGCTGGCTGAGCTTCACCACCCCCAGCAGGCAAGGGGAGAGACTCCGAGAAGCTTCCTCTAAGGGCAATGGATCTGTGTCTGTGAAGGGCTCGGTCGTGTCCTTCACAGGGACAGGCTCCTACTCTGGTAGTGAAAGTGTGATGAGAACCCAAAATACCCATCAGCCAGGGCTGCCAGAGACTGGCACCTTTCCCAGTGAGTGGAGAGAAGAAGGGACTGTGCCTTGACCACCTACTCGTGGAGCCTGATTCTGTTGTCGTGACTGCTTCATTCCACAGGCACAGGGACAGAGGCCTGGAGCTCTGAGAGTGGGTGGTCTGAATTATTCATCACTGTCACATCATGAAACACCATCTGGGGCATCTTCATCCATTTCAGGCACTTTTATAGGTGCCCTAAATACAATCCAATCTTCATCCATGAGACACAGACGTCTGCCGTGGCAAGAGACAGAGAATCAGAGAATCCTGGAGTTACCCAATGGTTTGGGTGGGAAGGGACCTTAAAGTTCATCCCATTCCACTCCCTGCCACGGGCAGGGACACCTCCCACTAGCCCAGGTTGCTCCAAGCCCCATCCAACCTGGCCTTGGACACTTCCAGGCATGGGGCAGCCACAGCTTCTCTGTGCCATTCCCTCCCTCACAGGGAAGAATTTCTTCCTCATACCTAATCAAAGTCTCTCCTCTTTTAGTTTAAAACCACTCCCCCTTGTCCCATCACTGTCTGCCTGTGTGAAAAACTGCTCTCCCTCCTTTTCATATTTCTTATGGATGACACACAGTCCCAACCTGGCCTTGGACCCTTCCGGTCAGGACAGTTGTCAAGAGATGAGTTAGAAACAGGGATTCACAATGACTCCACGTAGACCTAACAGCAACCACAAGCAGCTTGTGGAGGTTGATTAGAAGAGATCCAGGTCCTGATAGAACAAAGAATTTTGAATTTTGAATTTAACTGTAGTTGCAGGGTCATAAGCAAGTGTTTGGTATTGCCTTGTCAAAATGAGGTCTGAGATAGGGAAAATATGCCATAACTCAGCAGGAGTTATGTACCCCCGGAGACTGATCCTGACGGGCTGGATGCACCCACACCATCCACCTGGGAACATCATACGGATCAGGGGAAGAACTTCTTCAGTGTGGGTCTCATCTCTCCAAAGGGCTGGTACAAGGTTCCCTTCCTCTGACACCATGAACCTTCTGATTCTGCTGGGGCCAATCTAATTACGAATAAGACAGGCAATCCAGCCCTGCTTATGTCACATCTCTGGGGACATTCCTGCTGTTTTAATTGAACTTCTTCTCTGTTTCAGGATAATTTCTCCACATCTACCTTTCATTTGCCTCAAGAGAGTGTCCAAAGGAGGGCAAAAGAGATGGGGAAGGGCCTTGATTTGAAGCCGTGTGAGGACACTGAGGGCACTTGGTGTGTTCAGCTGGAGCAGAGGAGACTGAGGGGAGAGCTCATTGCAGTTCCAGCTGCCTGGGCAGGGGCAGAGGAGGGGCGGGACTGAGCTCTGCTCTGGGGGGATCAGGGACAGCACCCAGGGAATGGCCTGGAGCTGTGTCAGGGCAGGGGCAGGCTGGATCTCAGGAGAAGGTTCTTCCCCCAGAGGGTGGTTGGGCACTGACCAGGCTCCCCAGGGCAGTGGGCACAGCCCCAAGGCTGCCAGAGCTCCGGGAGGGTTTGGATGATCCTCTGGGGCACAGGGTGGGACTCTTGGGGATGGGCCTGTGCAGGGCTGAGGGTTGGACTCGATGATCCTTGTGGGTCCATTCCAATTCAGCATGGTCTGGGATTCCGTGAACCTCCCGTTCCTCTCACTATCCCAGTGATGGTGACCTTCTCATGTCCTTGGAGCAGGCCCAGGGATCTGAGAAGGTCACCATCACCTCACCGGGCTGGCACAGACGAGGCAACACAAGACTTCCCTGACCTATGATGTTGTCCACCCATGTGAACATGAGCATTCTGTGGGATGTGTTAACTGACTTCAAGGATCTGGAAGGCAGATTTCCATGCCTAGAACGAGAGCAGTGCTGGGAACTCTCCAAGAGATGAAAGGCAGGAATATATAGCGCTGGGCGGAAAGGCAGCGCCGTTCCCAGGGAGCCGTGGAGGGCTGACGTCATGTTCTGTGCCGTGATATTCCCAGCAGGAACATCTGAGTTTGGGTCACAGGTTTGTGGGGAGGTAACATTTGCTGGTAACGTCATGGCAGCTCCGAGCAATCCAGCCCCCGTTTTTCCACTGCGCGTGGATCCGTGCGGATCCGCCTGCGAGCACGGACCGGTGCTGCCCTTCACAAAATCCCCCCTTTGCCTTGGTTCCTTCACAGCAAACTCTTGGCTCCCCACCTTGTGAGCTTCTCCTGGACGATTAATAGCTCGTGGGGTGGATGGAGAAAGAGACCTCAGGGCTTCAGCACTCGCAAATCCCACAGCGAGTTCCTACCGACTCCCACTCCTGCAGGAACGCCATGGCAACGAGCTCAAACTGTGCAAATTGGCTGCAAAGTGTTTTTCTTGAGTCAGTAACACAATACTTTTTCTTTCTCCACATCAAATAGACACTTCACCCCCCGCTACCCCCTCCCTAGGAAACACCCCTTTGCCAGCTCCCAACGTGATAAGCAGTTGGTTTGGTTCAGGCTGCTTTTTTTAGGAGCTAAAGCTGTTGGAGTTGCTGGTCTTGGAGGAGATGTGGAATCTGCTCCGTTCCAGCCCAGAGCGTTCAAGCGGAACAGCGGCACCCCTCCTCTTGGACACGGAGATCCAAGACTTGGGAGGGCAGCTGTGGAGCATGAAAAACCTTTTGAACCTCCTGCCATGCCTGAGAAGCCTTTTCTGCATCAAAGGCATTTCTTCCACTGGTCTTTAGAGCAAGAGAAGATTTGGGTAGATTTAGACAAGATTTGAGCACTCAGGTCATTTGGATCCAAAGCCCTTTTCTGAGGAGTCAGATCCGTTTTCGTTGGGATTCAAATTGTCTTCCTCAGCAAAGGTCATAAAGAAAGTATCAAAATGGGCTATGACTCAATAAATCAAGGGCCCCAAAGATGCTTCGGGGGCTGGAGCCCCTCTGCTCTGGAGCCAGGCTGGGAGAGCTGGAGGGGTTCACCTGGAGAAGAGAAGGCTCCAGGGAGACCTGAGAGCCCCTTCCAGGGCCTAAAGGGGCTCCAGAAGAGTTGAAGACTGACTCGGGACAAGGGATGAAGGGACAGCACACAGGGAATGGTTTCCCACTGCCAGAGGGCCAGGGTAGATGGGATATTGGGAAGGAATTCTTGGCTGTGAGAGTGGAGAGGCCCTGGCACAGGTTGCCCACAGAAGCTGTGGCTGCCCCATCCCTGGAAGTGTCCAAGGCCAGGTTGAGTGGGACTTGGAGCAACTAGGGCTAGTGGAAGGTGTCCCTGCCCATGGGATTCTTTCCAATACAATTTCCTGCCTGGTGCTCCTATTCCATATTCTCAATGCAAATTCTGGATTCCTCTTTAATTCAGAGACAGAGGTGTTCAGTCTTAAAATGATGTTGAAGGGAAGGTTTGGGAAGGTTTGGGAAGGTTTGGGAAGGTTTGGGAAGGTTTGGGAAGGTTTGGGAAGGGAAGGGAGAAAAGAAAAGAAAA
>VZRE01010638.1:119310-161713 GCA_013396775.1 Cephalopterus ornatus
AAAAAAAAAAAAAAAATTAAAGGGAATAAAGCAAAATTCAGCAGATCAGCTTTCTAAGCAGTGACTTTCCCTGAGCTTTCCTAGAAACCCTGCTCTGCTTTTCCCATCTCCTGCCAAGCTCTATAGAATTGGATGAACCGTAATTCTTCTTTTTCTCCTTCTCCACGAGCTTGTGCCAGGGCGAGGAAGTTTATTTTTGTAACTTAACCCCCTCTTTGCAAAGTGCATTTGGAGCACCTGGCTTTGCGTTTGGAATTCAACCAGACCTGACCCTGCTTGAGCTGGAAATTTAGCTGCTCTTTATTTCACTTGCAGGGTTTTAAGTCAGCTGGCAGTGGGCTGGGGCTAAAGAGAGTCTCCGGTGAGGAAAAATTTAGGAAGGGAGAGAGCAGCTGGAAGAAAACTGACTTTCAAAAAATCCCTGACACACTCAGAGACAGTAATGCCTGCCAGGCTTCCAGTTCTACCTGTCCTGATGCAAAAGAAAACCTATTTTTGGGGGGATGGGTTGGTTTGCTTCGTTGTTTGTTTTTTTTTTTTATTACTATTTTAAACAGATTTGTAGAGGCCTTTAATGAAATTAAACCTGGAGGCCAGGGAGTGAATGAGTGCCTGGAGGCTGTAAAGGCAGAACTGAGTGACTGGAACAGACTTCAATAATTTGCAGACATTTGATATTAAAATGAGAGAAATCCCACCCTCTCCCCCCCAAAATCTACTGCCTGGGAACTGTGCCCTGCAGACGTGTCCAGTGGCTGATGTGGCTCCGTGCACCCTGACCTTCCAGGAATGGGTTTTTTTCCCTGGGATATTTCTTGATTTTTTTTTTCTGGAGCCAAACAAAAGCCCAGGAAAGGCAAAATAATAATAATAATAATAATAATAATAATAGACTAATTCTAGATGAGATGAAACCCAGCTGACAATTCAGCCTTAGAGGTTTGGGATTTTTTTTTTTTTGCAAAGGCATCCTGGAGACGTGGAAGCTTCAAAGATGGGGTGGAACCAGGTCAGGACATCAAGGGGAGTTAAGGAAGTTGGGAAAATCGCTGAGCAGGAGGAATTAAGGGCACCCATCACACCAAGCCTGGGGAACAGCTCTGAAGTCTCACCCGCTCCCAGGGAGAAGCTCGGGATGAAGAGCAGGGAATCCCAGGCTTCAAAGGGGAAAACAGGTTTATATCAGAACCTGGAGTGTCCAAGGACTAATAATAACCTAATTTGGAGGTTTATGTCCTTGTCATCGCTGACTTTTGGCGCAGGAGTTCTAAGCAAAGGGGATCTTTCAAATCAGAGGCAACATTCTGAAATCCTCTAGCTTACTTCGCATCCTCCCTCCTCCATTTCATTTCTGATCATCGGAATGATCCTCTGATGGAGTCATTTACAACCAATTCCTCTGAAACCAGTTAATTTGCCCTCTAAATATGCACGTCTTGCTTCAGCTATACCGGGAAAACATCAAGAAAAGACTGATTTATAGAAGACATCACATGTTAGATGGATAATATCGACTGAAATGGACACTACCCCGACTCTTTCCTTTAGACCACCCCCAGTTTCCACTTGCAGAATCAGGATGTTACCGCTGCACACCTCAGATGGTGCAGTCAGACACCAAAAAAAACCCAATTCAGTGGCAGTGGAGACCTGGAAAACACTTTCTAGAGCAGCCAGACTTACAGAGGGTTGTCTCCAACACAAACTCTTTGTCCTTTAACTCTAATTTAGCTCTAGGTCTTCCATTCTGCTCTGAATCCCATCTGTTGATTCCACTCTCTGTGAATGAGGAACAATGTTGAATTCAGATGAATCCCTGGAACCAGAGAAACGAGGCCTTTTCTTCACAACTTTGGGGCATTCTGAAATTGGCTTTGTTTCAGTGGTTCAAAGGCTGGCCAGAGCAGGGATTCTGCCAGCCTGACCTCATCATTTGTCACAGGGCTGGGGATGAAAAGGGAAATGTCACCCTGCTTGATCCATGAAAGGCTGTTCTTCGTGGCAGATCCTAAAGACTCTTTTCCTTTGTCTTTTCCATTATCCTTTCCCATTGTCCTTTCCCAAGCACAGGGCTTAAGGTGAGAGCTCATCTCTCACCACCAGCAGTGGGTTGTCCTCCTCGTCTCCAACCCTGCTTTGAGGAAGAGGTTGGAAAAGGTGACCTGAAGTCTCCTCTGACCTGAATTTCCCTGTGCTATGCTCTGGATTCCAGGGAAAAGGTTGTCTTGGAAGCGGGGAGGAAAGGGAGACCTTCTCCCAGGAGGCTGAGGGATTTGGTGGGAGCCTGGCAAATCCAGCAGAGCTCAGCTTGGAGAGTCTGAATCAGGAGGGGACAATCCTAAAACGATGGAGACTGGAAAAGACCTCTGAGATGGAGTCCAACCACCAAGCCAGCACTGCCACGTCCGCCAATAAACCGCGTGTTGTCCACAGGATACCTGAGCACTTCCAGAGACGGT
The DNA here is from genome assembly GCA_013396775.1 of Cephalopterus ornatus. Classification (NCBI taxonomy): domain Eukaryota; kingdom Metazoa; phylum Chordata; class Aves; order Passeriformes; family Cotingidae; genus Cephalopterus; species Cephalopterus ornatus. The sequence continues at coordinate 121,770 of VZRE01010638.1, forward strand.
GATTCCACCGCTTCCCTGGGCAGCCTGTTCCAAGCCTTGACTGCCCTGCCAGTGAAGAAATTTTCCCTCATATCCAACCTAGAGAACAAACTCCATCCTGGCTCCCGCAAGGAACAACCGTGCCTGGATGAGTCACTCCAATCCTCGCGTTTGGGTCTCGCTCCTGTGGCTGCTTGATCCCGTTGCTACTTCAGGACCTTCATCCTGCCTCCAAACCTCCCAAATTTGTCTGTGCTGCCGCTCCTGACCTTTGGCTGCTGTTCCAAATTTTTCTCTGACTCTATCACTCCATATCTGAGCTGCAAACCTCAACCACAGCGTGGCCCCCTGCTTGAAATCTATCAAGAGAACATATGGCAGAGCTGCTTTTTATATTTGGCCACCAGCAATAACCTCAACATTTTACCACATGCTAAGATGAGACAACGTTCATTTTTAGAATCCATCTTCCCTGTCCTTATTTAGAGAGATGTTTCACCATTGGCTTGTTGGTTTTTGGTCAGTTCTTGAGTGGTCAGGTCATTCGGTGCCTCCAGGCTCGTGGGGCAAAATGGTCAGAGCTGTGAGATTTAATTTGTACATTTTTAATCAGAGGGGTGCATGAGCTCTTTGCAACACCAAAAATGCTGTAACGGTGCTGGGAAGTTTTAATTACTCACTGACCCCACTTGTCACTAGGGAAGATTAGAACTGTTTCTTTTTTATATCTGTTCATTTGTCAAGATTTAGGGAAAATAAAAGGAAGGGGTCGGGGGGGGAAGGAGTGAAAAGCGTCTGTGACACTTCTGCTAGAAACAGCCCAGCAGAGGAAAAGGCCAAGTTCAAAATTTTTTATGTGTTTTCCTTTTTAAAAGGTCCAAAATGCTGGGCAGCTTCTGTCCAGAAGCAAACTAAGTCATCTATGGCAGAAGGTTGAGGTCCCATGGTCTAGTTTACTTAAACAAACAGGAAAATCTGGAAAACCAGGGCAGCTGCTTCTGGGAGAGAGGGGATGGATCTTTATATGCTGATCCCTGAGAAGGAAAGGTAGATTTCCCACCCCAGGAATAACTGAGCTTGTTTAGAGATAGAACAGACTGACAGACAGACAGACAGACTGTTCACAGAGGGCTCACAGCACCACAACCTTCTGCCAGAAACCCACGAGGCCAACGTGTTCCAAGCACTGCTGAGCAAAGACCTACAAAATAAGTAGTAATGACCACAAATATGCCTGTGTTTCATATTCCAGAGGAGCTGGCACTGCCTGGCAGTCTGCTGGTTGGAAAAGGAGCAGCCAGATCCCAGCAGCAGCAGAGAGGCATCTTTGCATCCTCTGCAAGGGGTGAATTTCCTGAGCGGTGTTTTGGCATCCAAGGCAATCCTGCTGAAAACCGCTGGCAAAAGGGACCTTCTTTTCGCAAAACAGCTTTTAAAAGCTGTGCCTGTCCCTCCAAAGAACAGAGCTCACCGCGGTGTGCCTCAAGAAACCCAATCCCAGCAGCTCATCCATAGGGAATGATGAACTTCTGCTCACAGTGCATTCATTGGGAGTCAAAGTTGGGGTGTCAATCCAGGGAAATCACAACCCACAGAGACAGCAAGTGGTGATAGGCACCCAAAAGGTTATTAAGCACAGGGTGTTTTCCTAGATCTTATCTATTCCCTTCTTAGATCTTATCTCTTCCCTTCCTAGATCTTCTCTCTTCCCTTGTCTTTGAATATAAAGAGTTTGGGAAAAATTGGGCCATTTTCCTGTGCCTTTAACTCCAGAGCTGACAACGAGGACACCAAGGAGGACAATTCCACCCAGCACCGGGGGTTGCTTTGGGTTTTCTTAGAAAGGTTGTTTGCACATAGAGAACAAATGGTCATAATCCTCCTCCTTCCATTTTCCATTTCCAGCTGCAGCACATAAGGTAGACAGAGGCAGCACAAACTCAGGAGAGTGATTTCCTTCTCCTTTCGCTCCTCAGAATCCAGATTTGGCGTTGACACCCGAAAGGAGTGTCAAAGCCCTTGGTTAGGTGTCTGTTCATACGCACTGCCCCCAGCTGAACATAAAGTCTTTCCCCAACCCATTTTGACCTACTACCCCATTTTCCGACCCACTGATGCCTCCTGCTTCCACACCACAAAGCCTGTGGTTGATATCTCCAGTGGCTTGGCCAAACTCAGAGGAATACCCTTTGCTCATGGGCCGCCAAGGAGAGATGAGCTGCTATCAGTGCTCAGGCTGATAGTGCTTAGGTTCTACTTCCACCAGCACTGAAAGACATGAAGAAGCAGCAGGTCTTTGATCAACCTCTTGGACATTTAACATCAATCCAGGTCTTTGCTGAACTCCTTGGACATTTACCATCACTCCATGCTCACGTGTTTCCACGAGGGCTGAGACTGGATTTGCAGTTTTCGGCACGGGGAAGGGTTCCATGGCCTGTTACCCAATTTGGGAAACGGGCATTTTAGTCATGACTAATAGTTTTTCTTCTCTCTGCTTCCTGCCTTCTGACCTCCAGAGCATTAACCTTTTTTACTCACCACTTGCCCGTGGAAAGAACCGAAAGCCCATTTGTCCCAGATAACATATTTGGGATTGTTTGATCCCACACTGCTGTGTTTCCAATTAGGTCTCCTTGCTTTTATCTCCTCTGTGTAATCTCTTCAGTCCCTCCCACTAATTAGAACCTTATTTGCCTTTTTTCCCCCTTTTCAGCAGTGTTTATCCTTCACATTGTTTCTTGCATCTCTGCTGAGCGAGGCCTGACTTCTGTTATCTTTGTTTTTTAAATATATGTTTAGGTTTTACTGGCACAGACTCTTGTTCAAGTGATCCAACTATTCATCACAGACCTCATGATTTTCCACAGTAAATTTTCTAGACAATCAACACAGATCAACATTATTTGGTGTCTCATTCCACATTCTTTCGGAGAGTTATGTGTTATGAACAGCCCAATACTTCAGATTATTACCTTTCATACACAACATCACTGGATATCTGATGATATTCTGATGGCTAGACATCCAGATGTTTTATTTTATTTATCCTACTTGGCTTGTTTTCTAGGACCAAGTCCAAACCATCCTCTAATCTCAGGGATTGCTCAACAAATTCTGTGAGGGGCTGTGAAAAGTTATTAAGGGGCAGGAGGGGGAAGCCTTTACACAACAAATAATCCTGCAAACTCCAGATTTGTCCTTATATCCTTAAAATATATGTTGATCAATAACAACCTTGTAATATTAATAAGGAATTTCAACATGCACTTTTGGGAGGGCGTGAAAACTCTAGGAATAAACTGATTTCTTGCTAACACAAGGCAGGAAGAGACTTTCCAAGGGCAGCTTTCTATAATTGTTATTAGGAAGTTTTGGTGCTTTTTTTTTCCTGTAGAAAATGGTACTTTCCTTTGCTTGGGAATTAGAACAGGTCCTGGACCTGTAGTTAGAGCCAGGATAGCAGTTCCCATCCCAGACCAAGGTCCCCTGAGCTGAAGGACAGGAGGTAAACAAAGAGGAAGGCGGAGCCCAAGGGACTCCAAATTAGGCAGAATAAATGAGCCACAAAGTTCACAATTAACAACTTTGCTTTAAAGACATTAAGAGATTTCACCTATAGACAGGCAAGAGGTGCATTTCCATAATAAAACGCTCCCTGGGAAGAAGCCATTTTCAGTCCACCCTATTTTCCTTGTAGGTCCTGCCTGGTTTTGGTATCAGAGACAAATGAGAGAACTCAGGAGCTTGGAATTAAACATTTGCAGTGAGGAGGAAGGTTCTCACATCCAGAACCATCAAGCCTAATTCCCCCAGACAAATCACCCTGCTAGTGATGGACATCACCAAAAGATCTTCATGGTGTGTTTGTCCTGAGAGAAGCTGCATTGCTTGGCAGTGTTTTGGAGGCACCTTCCCATTCCCAGGAGCTAATGCTGCCTGACCATGGGCTGGGTCACCCCGAGGGTGGTTGGGCACTGACCAGGCTCCCCAGGGCAGTGGGCACAGCCCCAAGGCTGCCAGAGCTCCAGGAGGGTTTGGATGATCCTCTGGGGCACAGGGTGGGACTCTTGGGGATGATCCTGAGCCAGGCCAAGGGTTGGGCTGGACAATCCTTGTGGGTCCCTTCCAACTGGGCATAGTCTGGGATTCTGTGATTCTGGGAACCTCCCCAGATAGTGAATCTCCTCCTCCTGCCCATGATGGTGCCAAGAGAGAGTGTCTGCAACCAGGTTGTGAAGATGATGAAGGGCCTTGATTTGAAGCCGTGTGAGGACACTGAGGGCACTTGGTGTGTTCAGCTGGAGCAGAGGAGACTGAGGGGAGAGCTCACTGCAGTTCCANTGGATCTCAGGAGAAGGTTCTTCCCCCAGAGGGTGGTTGGGCACTGACCAGGCTCCCCAGGGCAGTGGGCACAGCCCCAAGGCTGCCAGAGCTCCAGGAGGGTTTGGATGATCCTCTGGGGCACAGGGTGGGACTTTTGGGGATGGTCCTATGCAGGGCTGAGGGTTGGACTCGAAGATCCTTGTGGTTCTCTTCCAACTCGGGATATCCCAGGATTCTATGAGTCTCTGGCTCTGACTATCATTCCAGACCTGGGCTAGGACGAACACCTGTGGTGGTTTCCAGTTGTCCAGACCCAGAAAAAGAGGGACTCATTGCTCCCAGTGCCCTCTGTCACCACTGCCGTCACTGGAAGGTGGAAGCCAGCTCTGGACATGTCCCAGAGCCGTGTGGATGCGGCACTTGGGGACATGGTTTAGCGGTGGCCTTGGCAGCGCTGCATTCATGGTTGGACTCGATGATCTTAGAGCTCTCTGCCAACCTTAATAATTATAATTCTACTCTGTTCCCTTCAGCAACTGCTGCTTCAGTGAAAATCACAAGCTCAGTGTCACAGGTGAATCTCTGGTCACCTGTCATTATACACCCGGATGGACCTTCCTTGATTCCTAATGGTCTTCAGCTGAAGCCCCAAATCATGAATAGAAGCTGAACTAACCCCATAACTGAACCCACAGCCTAAGTTTGTCCAGTCACTCTGAAATTCCTCTCATCACGTTTTGTAGCCTTGATTTCTGGCAGCTGGGCCCTCCAGTATCAGCAGAGCTCTTGGGAAAGGCAGAAATGAGACAAAAGAGGTGAAAATAAACTGATTTTTTTTTTTTTTGGAGTGTTCAAGGAAGTTTTGAAACCTTGTTTTAATTTTAAGGCTTTCCCCCCATTTCGATGTAAAGCTCTGTCTTTTCTTTCAAAACTCACATGCTTAAATTCAGAATAAAAAAAAAAAGAAATTAAAAAAAAATGATAAAAAAAAAAGGTAGGAAATTTGAGGATTTTCCCACCCCACCCCACTTTCAACAGTTTCCAAACCTTTTTACTACGATGGCCTGAGAGGGCTCTTTATTTTTACAGCTGCTGCATACCTAGTTCTCCTCGCTGGAAGACGCACACGCAGCTCCAGCGATCCTAATCTTTTCATTCCAGGAAAGGAACCAGCTGTAAATCCACTGAAGCAAGATCAGGATACAGCAGCAGGGCTGTTGTTCTGCCCCCCTGCTGGTTAAGACTTCCCCCGAACTGCTCTCACACTCGGCCCTGCCGTGGCTCCAGGAGCCTGCCTTTCAAGAATCCCTCTCCGTCTCCCAGTTCAGCCCTTAAGGACACTGGAATTGGGATTTTCCTGCTCTGCCAAGCAGCAGTTGAGTCAGATTTGGATGAGGCAGAGGGTGCCTGGTTTCTTCAGTCCTGAAAGCCCCCCGGAGAGGTGCTTGGTTTGCATCCACCCCCAAATTCCAAACAAATGGTAGGGATAAACTTACTCCGTGCACCCTCCCTGTCCCTGGGTGATGTAAATGAATTTTTCTGTCCACAGCATGGCTCCTTCCCACTTTTACTCCAAGAAGTATTGCCATTATCCCTGCTGATAAATCAACTTTCTGCCGCATGGAAGGCTGTAAGATCAACAAAAATGTTGGCATTATTTGGGAAAAAAACTCATATCCAAGAGCAAGAATCCCCCTGCACCCCTGGAAAACCGCTCAGGGAGTCACCTCGTAGTGGTCACCTCCAGGCTGAGTCCCAAATTTTCACGGTAACCTGGTGCTGAGTATACAAACACTCACAATGAGTGCTTAGCAACACCTCCTGCCAACCCAGGCAAGGGCAGAGGGAACAAAAATGCCTGTTGAGCTCTCCAGATATTCCTGCAATGAAAATACAGCGTCAAGGAACAGGAAAACCTGTGCTGGGCTGATGGGGCTGAGGTGGAGCTCCCTCCCACCGCTCCCTCCACACAACAGTCACGAGTCTGACTTGGTCCTTTTGGACTTGGCAAGTCTCATTTGGCCTCCAGGAAGCCTTGTGTCCTCAGGAAATCCGGCACAAGTGAAAGATAGATCTGTATATACAGATATATATTTTTATATAATGTGTGTGAGTCTCGGATGTGTGAGGGGATGGAGGATGAGGAGGCAGCCCAAAGGTCAAGAGATCTGCAGGGCTTTTCCAGACAGGTCATTTCTCATCCTGCCTAGACCAAGGGTGTCCCAGCAAGGGGGAATGTGGCCGTTTGGCAGGGAAAGAGATTATTCCTCTCAGGGAATGGCAGGGAATGAGGAGATCCTGAGACTGAAGGCCACAATAGCAGCCCTGTGACCTGCTGGGTGTCCTTCAGCTCTGCTCAGGCACGACAAAACCCCTCTGAAGGCTCAGAATTTTCACCTTTGGGACATCCATTATGATTGTTGGGTGGCAGTTTTGGAGATGAGGGTGCCTATACCAACCCAGGAATGATATTCCAGAGAGGCCTGAGCTAACATGGAGATGAGCCAATGCATCCATGGGATACAGCCCTGTGCTACAGAAAGCCATGCGAAGATATAGACCCCAAAAGCTTTATTCAAGAAACATTGAAAGAGTCCATCAAAGACATAAACCCCAGTCTAACAGCTACTGGCCATTTGTGGGTAGCAGGGATGTTATTAATCCACCACATTTAAAGGAAATTGCACCTTTTTTCCAACCCCTGTTGACAACGTCACATCATTTCTAGCCTGGGGACAACAGTGCGTGGCTGAATCTCTCACCTTCACACTGCATCTCACCACAAAACCTGGTTTGTATCTCACCATAAAACCTGGATTTTTGGTTTTCTGGGAGATCAAGCAGAAAGTTTTCTTCACCGGGGGACAGTTAAGGGAGACGGGCATTTATGTCACCAAGATCATGTCCATTTGCCACCAGCTCAGCTGACAAAAGGCTGCAGGTCTGTTCTTTCTTGGAGTCTCCCGAATATATTAAACCATCTTAAAATGCAGAGCTGGGTATGTGAAACTCTGCCGAGTGGGTGTTAATGATTCCTGGTCAAAACTCCCAAGACTCCCAAACACTGCGCAGCTTCTTAACAAGCATTTAATAAGCACAGAAAAACTTGTGAATCCTGTTTGGGAAAACCCTTCAAATGTTTGTGTCTTGGAATACATATTTTAAGTGACTATTATTGGGTAGCCCCTCCTACAGAAATCCTTCTTTCTCTTACTGTTAAATATAAACTACTGGTGTTCCTTCCCAGGTAACTTCTCCAAGTTGAGGGTGTGACTGTAGGATATCCTCAGAGCTGGAGGAGAATTTAGGATCTCAGATATTTAAGTACAGCCTTTATAGTGCCCTTTTGAAGACTAATTTATTCCCATCCCAGCAGCATTTCAGCCTTAGGATTAATACCTGCCTTAGCTTGGCAGATAACATGACACAAATCTATAAAAAGCCAACCTGGACCACACAACACTTATTTCCTGCTGCTGCATCCCCCAGTTCTGTCCCTAATTTGTCTTTCCTGCTCATGCCTGTGCCGTGTGTACAAATGGCAGCTCCGAGGGACACCAGCTGCTCTCCAGTCTCCAGAGGCAATTTCTAAGCACAGCTCATAAATACCCTCTCTTAAATTTGGCTGTGTCTGAGCCTTTCTAGCCCGGCTCCCCTGTCCTGCTCTCCGTGTCTGCAAGGATTAAAGCTCCCCCCAAAGCCCTTCCCTGTGGCTTTGATCCTTTTGTCTGGACTAAAGAAATCCAAGCTGATACATGAAGCATGTGGGATACATCAGGCCGGGAGAAAGCTTCTGGGTGAGCAAGCCCCCTTCTGGAGGAGGGAGATTTTTGTGGTATGATGCACAGAGCCAAACCTGCCAGCATTCCCTGGAAAGCTGGAATAAAGGGGGTGGGGAAAATTCTGAGCTCATTCTTTGAGACCTGAGCGTGTCGTTAGACGGTCCTATCTCAATTATTCAACAAAAACATCCACCCTAAATTTCCCACTTGCCACCCTGGCAAAAGGGCCCTGAGAAACGAGGATTGGAGGCAGGGAATATTGATCTATTTGGAGGGGAAGGGAGGGGTTGGTCCGTGCTGGTGAGGAGGAACAGCTGGAGGGAACGGAGAGTGCGCTCCCGAGCGGAGCAACAGCTGGATGCTCCATGAATCCATCGCAGCCACAGCTGGCAGAGGCACTGCAGCACTTCCACATCCCTCTTCCAGCACTGCTTCCATGTGCTACGGCCCTCCCATCACATCCCCAGGCACTGCAAGTGCTGTTTGTCACTTTGTCCCCACACAGCAGTGGCACAGCCCAGCCCTGGCTCCTGTCCCTGTGCAGCGTAAGGATGGGCAGAGCCAGCACTTGGATCATCTGCATCCCACAGGGATGAGTAAGAGCCTTTCCAAACACAGCAGCGCTTGCTGTCAGGGGCTGCAGGACCATTCCTGGGAGCAGCAGATGATTTGTGTGCCCTGCCATTCCACATTACTCATGGCATTGGGTTCACTCCCAAGTGGAATCACCTCCCGCTCCGAGGCACAGCCCGGTGGGTGTTTAACCACACAAAGGATCCCTCAACTCTCCCCTAAAGCTCTGAGAAATCACTTTGCTCTCCTCATTCATGTCACAAAGGGCTCGTCAACCTCCCCTCAGGACACCATCACCCCCCAGGCAACCGCTGGTGGTCAGAGCCAGCCCATAAAAACCAGCTCCCTCGGGATGTGCGGGTGACTCCTCTCTGGAATAATCCCCATCCCACCATTGTGCCACGGGAGAAGGGGTCAGGCCTCTCCCAATCCATGAATCAAGAACCTCCAGTACTTGCTACAAAGCCACAAGGCTGCTTGACCATCTAAAGATTCCCTTGATTAAAACTAGAAATCAAGTTCTCAAAATAGATACGATCCTATTTTGGGCTGAGCCCTGGGTTTGATTTTGTCCTGGTCAAACTGTCTCCTTCCCTCCCACTGGAAGTCACTGGCTGGAAGCCTTTGGCACCCAGTGGAATGGGCTTATCATAAAAGTGCTAAACAGCAGAACAGTAATTCCTGAAAGCAGAATTAATGGGACAGGAGTCAGCTAAATTGCTGGAATTTTAGTGCTCTTGCCCAAGATTTGTCACCATGAAGTGTGGAGTCATGAAACACTTTGTGCCCTTTGCCACACCATTCAAGCTGCTAAGGATAATAAGGAAAAGGCCTTTAAAATCATGGATAATATCACAAAAGCAGGATGACAGACTGTTCTTTTTTCACATTGGGAAAACTGAGGCAAGACAACAGATTTACCACAAGGTTGTGGTGCCAGTTTGAGAAGCTTAAAATACCTCCAGTGGACTAAATCCTTCATGTTCTTTAGAAACCAAATGATAAATGGATGAATAGGAACGTTATTAACATTTATTTCTAATTTAACCTGTGGAAAAGCCCCTGGGAAAATCTGGTTCAGGGAAAAGATGTTCCCGACCTCTGTCTTCACATGGCAGAAGGCTGAGGGGCACAAAGCCCCGCCAAGATGAAAGCAATGCAAACAGGTCATCTGCATCTGGCCCAGGTTGCCCAGAGAAGCTGGGGCTGCCCCTGGATCCCTGGAAGTGTCCAAGGTCAGGTTGGAGCAACCTGGGACGGTGGAAGGTGTCCCTGACCATGGCAAGGGTTGGAATGAGATGATCTTTAAGGTCCCTTCCAACACAAACCATTCTATGATTTTATGATCTAGATCTTTCGCTTGCCCTAAAAATTGACCTCAGCTGATTTGGGGTAAATGTAGGGCAGCTCCTGATGGCGACACAAGATTCACCCCAGGCTGGGTTGAGAACCAAAACTGGGGTTGAACTGCTGTGTTCCACCTCTGACCCATCCAACCTATCATTAGGGTGAGAAGTCAGTGGAAGAGTCAAGGAAGGAATCAAGAGCTGCTGGACATCTCTCAGCACGAGGTTCAGGTAAGGAGCTCCCCTCTTTCATCCTCTCAGTACCAGTGTTTAACTCATCCCATGATTCTTTCCCTTGTACTGGTTCAGTTTCAGCGCCTGGGCGACCTGAGAGTTTTGGAGCATTGTTTTCTAAAGCAGGTGTTCGTCCCTCTTGCTCCAGTTGTGGGAAAACTGGCCCATGCCTGAGGGGTTGATCTGTAAGTGGGGATGGGAGAAGGGGAAAGGGCAGTTATTTAGGACATTGGGGTGGAGCGTGTGCAGGGAAGGGACCGGAGCTGGGAAGGGGTTGGAGCAGCAGGAGCAGCTGAGGGAGCTGGGGGGGCTCAGCCTGGAGAAAAGGAGGCTCAGGGGGGACCTTGTGGCTCTGCAACACCCTGACAGGAGGGGGGAGCCGGGGGGGGTCGGGCTCTGCTCCCAGGGAACAAGGGACAGGAGGAGAGGGAACAGCCTCCAGCCGTGCCAGGGGAGGTTTAAATTGAATATTAGGAGAGATATTTTCCCTGAAAGGGTTGTCGAGCCCTGGCACAGCTGCCCAGGGCAGTGGTGGAGTCACCATCCCTGGGGGGACTTAAAATATGCGTACATGCTGCACTTGGGGACGTGGTTTAGTGCTGGCCTTGGCAGCGCTGGGTTAACAGTTGGACTTGATGATCTTCGAGCTCTTTTCCAACTGAAGTGATTCTCTGATTATTTGGTTTGCTCTGGTTTTCCCAGAGGTTCAGAAATGGAGGTGGCTTTACCCACAAATCCCCACTTAATCAGGGTCAGAGCGTCGTGTCTCTCCCCACTTCCTAACCACTGAGCCTTCCCTTGCAGAGACCATTAATTAGCCCCCTCTGACAGAGCAAGGTTTGGCTCCTCTGCTGAATCCCTGGATGACCAGTGCCAGCTGTTAAGGATGACACAGCCCCTGGGTTGTACTGGGAAATGGGCTGAGGCCACAAAGTCATCTCACGTCACTCACCGCACACACAAGAGCCTTTGACCACTGTAGCCAAAATAGAGTCTAGTTTGAGTCTGGTCTCCAACTAGACCTCCAGAAAAAACCAGGAGAGGGCTATTCGACCTTATATTTGCCATAATATGAGTGGATCCAACTTCCTTGGTGGCACAGGTTGCTTGTCAATACTGGGACCCTTTCTCAGAAGATCTACAGATGGAATAACAGCGAATTCCATCCTTTATTTTCCAGCCAGGTATAATCCAGAGAAATAACAGGATACATTTAGCTGAGGGACTCCATGACTTGCTCTCCCAGACACTTTTCCAAGGAAAATGCAGCAGGTTAGAGGGAATTGTCCTGGTGGCCAAATCCAACCCTTGAATTCCCAGCTGGGTCCCTGGATGACACTGTGGGTGTGATCAGGAGCAACAAACAGAACAAGAACAAAACAAGAAATCAAAAAGAAAGGCTAAGACTAGACTTGGAGCTGGTTCTTGAGAGTCATTTCTTAAATTCCACGTTTTATGGGAAGTGTGGGATGAAAGCAAAGGTTACACCTCACTCTTTCCATCCCCCACAACGACTCTGATGAGCCCGCGGTGAGTTGCACGCGAAGAGATCAGAGAATGCTGGAAATGACTTTATTAATTAACTTTATTAAGCTACTCTGTGCTCTGTGTGATGGTGTAGCTGGGGATTGCAGTGGTATCAAAGATATCTGGAGTTTGGAGCCAACCTGGACAATGTAGAAGCAGAAGAGCCCCTTGGTAGAAGCTCTGGCTGATGAGCCATTTCTGCTCATATTTTTGGACATTTCATTTTGACCCTCCTTTCCATCTCCTTTCAGGATCTTTCCATACTCTTTCTCTTCAAACATGAACAACCAAAAATAGAAATACAACACTAGATGATCTTTAAGGTCCCTTCCAACCCAAACCATTCTCTGATTGTATGAATCCATTCCTAAAATCATCCCAGACAAAGTGTATCCACCATCACCAGGGTGTGCTGTGTAAAGTCATCCCTTCCTAGGATCTCCTGAACACATTCACTGACCCTCTGATCTCCTCTGCACTCCTGTACAATTCCTACGTGCTGCAGTTTTAGTGGGATCAATCTCAGATTCACAAATGTCCCTTAAAATACCCGTTCAGGAAAAAAAAAAAAAAAACAAACACTGAAAAATTTGCTGTAAAGACAAAACGAGGTATAACCTGTTTTCTTCCTTTTCAGGACTTGCCTTGGTCCACCACAGCTGAAATGTATCTTCAGTTGTCCCTAGGAAATTCCCAAGGAGAAAATCACTCAAAAACCCACACCACAACTTACATCAAATGCAGGACTTTGAATAGATGAAAAACATGGGGGAAGTTCTGCTCTCTGTAGGTAAACAGTAACTTTTTAGTTATTAGTATCCCAATTAATACCCCTGACAGGCTTTGAGTTGTGCCCTCTCCAGGGGATCCAAGCAGCCAGGCAAGAGCAGAATAAATTAAGAAATATATCATAAACAAAATAGAAAGTCATCTACAGTAAGATTACAAGCAATAATAGTGAACTGCTTAAAAAAAATTAAGATTACAAACAACAACAGTGAGCTATTAAAAAAAAAAAATGAAAATTAGGAGAAGTGGGCATTGCTCCCTTGCATTTATATTTTAAACAAAGCGCTTTTCGGCTCCCCAGAAGTTTCCCACCTCTCTTGATACTCCTTGAAATCAACATGTTCCGGAACAGAAATTTTTCGTTAGAAATTAAGAAAAACAACACGTTTGGGTTTGTTGTTTTTTTTTTTTCCCTTCAGTTCAGGAGTGAGTCCAGCCCAGCAGGGCAGGATGGAGGAGATCCCTCCGCTGTCGCTGTTCTGGCCGGGCTGTGCTCCATCAGGGGCTTTAAGGGCCCCGAGCCATCCCTGCAGGACTTTAATCTCCCATCACCGACAGCCCCGAGCTCACAAATGTCCTCTGTACACAACATCCACGGAAAAAAAAAGAAAGAAAAAAAAAACCCGCCATTCTCCCAGACTAACAGCCATTCCATCATTCCTTGGGGCCCTGCCATGCCATGGCCTCGGGCTCAGGTTATTCCATGCTCCTCCGGCTTCTCCGCGGCCCCGTGTGAGGTCTTGCTGGAGCTGGAGCTGGAGGACAGCCAAGGTGTCAAAGGGACACCTTTCCTGCGAGCCGGTGAGTGGAATGTCCCAAGTTTCTGAACACTGGAGCAATTCGGAGTTCTACGACCCTCGTGAGCACCATCAATCCTGGATTTTCATTCCAAACCCCCCCTGCTTTTTTTTTTATGGCACTTCCCAAGGCTGGGCCGGGAGAAATGCTGTCACTCCCGGCAGCTCACTGCAACTCACTGAAGTTGCTGAGCTGGGTGCTAAACTTAATTTTAATGCTCCTGGTGGAGCCTCCAGCGGGTTCCTGAGGAGGGTTTTGGAAATCTGAGAATGAAAAAAAAAAAAAACCAAAAACAAAACCCTCTCAAATATTCCAACTCAATCCAACTTTAGTGTAAATCCAACTGTCTCAGAGCCTGCACAGTGATAAGAGTCTCTGGGAGATGTTTCTGACCTCTCAGGTATTTCTAAATATATTGATTTATCAACCTACTGATTTATCTCTCACTTACACACCTCTAGAAATCGATGCTGAGGTTACTGATTATCACCTCAGGGGATATTCCATGTTAAAATACCATCACCAAGAAAAGAAACAAGCAAAAAAAGCCTGAAATACCAGTTTAATTTTGTCTGAGCACCTACAATTGCTCATTCTCACACTTTACTGGATCTATTTGGATAGATGGGGATCGTTTAGAATTTTATAGGAATTCAAATAATAACAGGCACAAAGCTCTCTAGTCCAGAGCAGAAATATTCTAATTATCATTTTGTTTTCAGTTCTTATTTTATGAAATTAGTCATGAAACAACCAGAACAGACCAAACTATTATTATGATTAGGAGATATTATCATTTATTAGGGATTTCCCCTTAAAAAAACTCTGACATAGCAGAATCAAAATTCTTATTAGAACATGACAGTCCTGCTCTAACTAATTGTTAGAATTCCGTGAATTCTTTCTCCTCTCTGCCACTCAGACAAGGGTGGGAATTTGCTGGTGGGACACCTCTTGGTTCCAAAGGGCTTCTGGATTATTTGATTTTAATGGAAAAAAATGTCATTTCCAAAGCTCTTTGTCATTCATAACCCTTTGTTTTCCAGGCAGACGCTGCCTCAGAGTATCTCAGGTTCAGGGTAAAATTCCCATCAGAGCCTCAAAAAGCTTCCCAAGACCTTAAAGTGGTACTAGGGAAAGCAGATTGGATGAGGAAACCAGTCAGTGACCAGTTTCTGGGATTTATGATGGAGCAGAGGTTTTATTCCATAGCCGTCCCTCCTTCCTTCCTCCTTCCCTGTGGAGCTCCTTGGCTTCCTGCAAGGTTCAGCTGACCAGCTCCTTACACAAAGAAATACAAGATTTTACAGGCAAAAACCAACAACAACAAACAAAATACTGAAGGAATCTATTTGCCAGCTCTGGATTTTAAGGAAAAAGCTGAACCTGGCCCTGTATTTCCTTTCCTACGGGTCAGACCCTCGTGGTGTTTCCAAATTCAACCTGTTTCAGTTTTCCTTGTGGCTCAGACAAAGGGATGGACCATGCTGGGTTCCAGAGGGTATCTCCTAGTCCAAGGAGAGGACTTTCCAGAGGGTATCTGCAGTCCTCAGTCCAAGGAGAGGACTTTCCAGAGGGGAGGATGAACAGGAAGAGGAAGGATGAGGAGCCATTCCACCCTTGGGTGCCACCAGCAGCAGAGAAGGAAGGACAGGACCACACATCCCTGCCAGGTGCTCCAGAGCCTCATTCTTCCCAGGTCCCCCAGGGAACAGGAAAATGGACCTCACCAGCTTGGATTCACCTCTCCATGGCAACACCTCCCCCCTCCTCTCGGCAAATCCTGTCCTTCCAGAGCCTTCAAGAACCAATCCCAGAGTTCCATCACCGCGGCATCTCCGCCTTTCCCACCCTCCCCTTTCACAACATGACCTCCTTCCTCCCCCCAGGCTTGTGCTTAAGCCTGGCTTGTGCTTAAGCCTGGCTTGAACCGTGGCCAATGAGAGGTGAAACTGCAGAGGATTAGCTCCCCCCAACAGGGAGGGGGCCGAGGTGCAGGCAGGAATTTCCCCCAAAATCTTCCTTACTCCTCCAGCCTTCCCAGACATCCCGAGGCTCAGCATCCTCCACCTCCCAAAGTTGCAGCCCAAGGAGCCAGAGGCTTTGTCCAGCTCCTCTGCTGCCCCGAGGGAAACAAGGAGGGTATTTTCTCTGCTTGTTCCTTAATTCGGTCGGCAAACATTCCCCACACAAAAAAACTGGGCTGGGAACAACCGATCCAGGCACCATCCTGCATTTGGCAAATGGATTAGTCTGTAATTGCTGGGTGTCTCAGATGCAACAGGGCTCCTGACTCCTGGCTATGGCAGGTCTTTATTGAATTTATTTATCATTATTACTTCCCTCCCCCTTTCTCACCCTGAGCTGTTCCCTAAATCCTGTTTTGTGGGGAGGGTTATGGGGTTCTTTCATCAACAAAGCCTGAGAGCCTCCCAGTGACTTTGGGAGGCAGGATATTGACCTTTAGGGCTCCTAATGCTGCATTACAACATCTAATCCTGCATTCCAGGGCAGGCTGGAAAACGGGGAGAGGATGGGGAGGAGAGAAAATACCACTCGTTGTGCAAAATGCGTTCACAGCAAAGGAAACGGGTCATTGCAACAGAGGGACAGAGATAAAGAGTGGAGCTAAAATAGATTTGGGAGGGGTTTTCTGGGGTTGGACAGAAATGTCCAACAAAGGAGCTCTGGAGTGATTTATTATAATAATTATAATAATAATAATAATAATAATTATTATTATTATTATTATTATTTAATCTCCTCTCCTTGGCTTCATATCACTCCCCATCCTTCCCAAAAGTTATCTGCTCATGACTATTATTAATCATTTATCCCTTGGGTAAGGGATCAGGGCAAGAGCTGCCCCCACCAGAGCCAGGGAGGAGCTGGACATGAGTGGGAAGCAAAATAAACCAGGCTGGGAGACCTGAGGGGGTTCACCCGGAGAAGAGAAGGCTCCAGGGACACCTGAGAGCCCCTTCCAGGGCCTAAAGGGGCTCCAGGAGAGCTGGAGAGGGACTGGGGACAAGGGATAGAGGGACAGGACACAGGGAATGGCTTCCCACTGCCAGAGGGCAGGGTTAGATGTGATATTGGGAAGGAATTTTTGCCTGTGAGGGTGGGGAGGTCCTGGCACAGGTTGCCCAGAGAAGCTGTGGCTGCCCCTGGATCCCTGGAAGTGTCCAAGGCCAAGTTGAACAGGGCTTGGAGCAACCTAGGCTAGTGGAAGGTGTCCCTGCCCATGGCAGGAGGTTGGAATGGGATGATCTTTAAGGTCCCTTCCAACCCAAACCCTCCTGGGATTCTATGATTCCATGAACAGCTTTCCCCTCTGGATGAAAAGAGGAAAACCAAACTTATTTTTCCCTGTGGGAAGACCAATAATGCTCTAAGACAGGAAAATCTCTCCACCTGCCCTCATTACCTTCCCAGCAGGCTCATCCCACCAGTCCAGCTCCAGGGGTGACACTGTTTAGGACAAGCCACCTCTGTCCCCATAATCTCCCTAAAATATTCCACACTTTGTACATTGCATGGATGTTATGGATTTAATGAGGCCATAATGTCATTAGACAACATAAATCTTATTTCAAGATACTTCTACAAACACGCACAGGGAAGTGGGAAGAAGGAAGGAGGAACAGGGAAACCTGAGCAAACAGTAAAACATCAGCCACAAAAGATAAAAAAGAGAGAGGAAAGGATGGACTTTAAAATACCCATATTTGAAAGTCAATATCGATACTCGCGACCCGAAGAACGTCTCAGGGTTTTGGTGCGCAGCAAAAAAAAGAACCTGAACTTCAGTCAGTGATGTTTTCATCCCCGTCTTTTCCTTCCCAGTGGTGCAGAGTGGGGCATTCCAACGCTCTGACCATGGTTTGGTTGGTTTTAACTAGTGACAAAGCAAGGAACAGTGCCAGAATCTGTTAGGATCTAGGCTGTTGTTGAGTCCCTGGGAGGTTTTGATATGGAATATTGATTTTTGAATGTCACATGGGAACGTACTGATCTTGATAACGTTTTATTCCAGGGGAAAAAAAAAAAAAAAGAAAACTAATAGTTTAAGATGAAAATTTATTCGTCTGACATGCACAGAGTGGAATGATTCATGTTATTCAAGCAATCTGGGGGAGAGAGGGTAAGGAAGGGGATTAACTTCTGGGTAAAGTTTAGAGTGATTTTTAAAATTACAGAATCCCCTTCAAAGCCAGGCTTGGATCCCACTCAGTTTGTGTGCCTTCCAGTCTGCGTCTGTGGGGATGAGAGCACCGATACCTCCCCCGCCACAAACACAGACATCCAGNCCAGACATCCAGCTAATAATTAAAGCTCATTATTGCAGCCTCAGGAAGGTTCCTGGTGTCTCTCCCAGAGTCCTGACTCCCCATCACGTCTGGTGGCCGAGTGAGAAACCAGAGGTGGTGGTTTGAGATCTGAGCGCCGGGGACGAACGCGCGCCGAGCCATCGCCGCCAGCCGCTGCAGAATTACTCCTTATTCCCTTTCCTCCGTCACATCCCGGCTCCTCTGCTCACCCTGCCACCACTTTTAAACCATTTTTCTCTTGGTTTACCTTCCTGTGAGTGAAGCAAAACAAACCAAATCAAGTCAGCCCCGCCTGGGTTTCGGTTTGCCGCCTTTCTGCAAGACGCTCACCGGGGCTTTGCTCCCAGCAGAGCCAAACCCAAAGGATAATTAAATCCCAGGTTCCCTTTTAAATCAAACATTCCCATCCAGGTCGTGGGTTCTGCTCCAAACCAGGCAGAGAACCCACCAAAGGGTCAGTAAAAGGGTTCAAGGTTGTGGCACAACCCCTTGCAAATCCCTCGTCCTGGACTCCAGGGATGGTGACCCGATGAATTTCTGCTTCGGGATTGCAGCATCCCAATTTTTCGCTCAGGTCTGCAGACAGGGGAAGGATGTTTGTTATTCCTGAGGACAGATTTTGTTATTTTTTTTTTTTTCCTGGATTCCCAACAGCCAGCAAGGAGCAAAGAGGGCTGGAGGAGCTCATTGCTTTGCTAATGTGTGGTTTGCAACAGGAGCTGCGGAAAGGCTTCTTGAAGGAAAACCAAACTGGCTTCAGGAATGAGCCAAACCCGAGTGTTTGGGAGGGATCCGGGGCAGAGGATGAAGAGTGGGGAGGGGGAGAGGTGAAGGAGGGTAATCAGAGCTGTGTGTGGTACTTCCACATAGAAAAAAAAAATTAAAAGTCTGGAGGAATGGATTTGGGATTCCTCCCTTTGGAAACAGTTCGGAAAAAAAAAAAAGGGAGCAGAAACCTGCATTTAAGAAGAGGTTAGAAATGTTTAAAGAGCAAATAGACCCAAAAAACCCCAAACCATGTCCTTGAAGGTTTGTCTCCCATCAGCATTCCCGTTCCAGGAGAGCACCCTGGGTAAGGCTACGTGACCAATGAATGTGCCTTGACCCCAAAGGCACCACAAGAATAATAGATATTGTATTGCACTTTCCTTTGGTGGAGTTCAGAACATTTTATGGGAGAAGTTGTGTTTTCCACAAAAAAAAGAAAAAAATGTTCTCCAACAGGAACTGGAACTGGGAAAACAAAACGAATCAAACCCCAATTTTTAGAAAATTTCCATCTAAAATATAAAATCTGGAGGGAAAAACCGTTGGGGGTGGGGGGGGGCGTGTGTGGAAGTTTTGCTTAAAACCAAAACACTTCATTTCTGAGAAAAAATAAAAAGCCAAGCTGTGGGGAGGTTAAAGTGGTTTGTCCAGAACATGCTGGGGGACTTGCATCTACATCTCCTAAGCCACAAACCAGACGGTCTTAAACTGTGATGTCAACAGGCATTTCAGGCAAACATCAAACAAATGGGTTCAGTGAAGTCCCTGGGCTATAAACCAGCCTCTTGAGGGGGTCACCGTGCCCACACACGGACTGTTCATCACTGCTGGAGAGCAGCAAAGCAAAGAGGGTGCCAGAGGGAACGTTCACCCCTCTCATCCCATCCCACCGAAGTGCCTCCAGCATTCCCTGCACAGCCTGCTGTGGATAATATCCCAATACGGACGCAAGGTCGAGCTGAACGCACACAAGCCTTTCCCAAGGCTCCAAAATTCCCCAGCGCTCCACTCAGGGAGTGAATTCCCCCTGAGGACACCGAGTTCCAGCCTCCCCAAGACCCCGAGATTTTCTCCCGAGTGAACGGCACGTTAATCCCGCACGGAGTTTTTGCGGAGCGCACGGCTCGCGTCACGTACGGAGCCTCTCAAGATGTCATCTGCCACTTCAGAGGGACAAAGAGAGCCAAGAATAGCAGAAAGCCAGAGCAGTGCATACCCCTGGGTGCTCCACAGCTGTGCTGGAGTCTGGGAGACATGTAATTTTCACACCATTCCTCACCAGCGTACACTCAGACGCCTCCATTTTCCCAGCCCTGCGGTCTGAACACACACATCTCCAATTTTCACTTTGTCTTCTCCTTCACAAGGGTTGGCAAGTGCCTGGAGGCAAAATGCTTTCAGTCTGCTGAGCTCCTCGCCCTGTATTCTGTTGGCTTCTGGAATTAGATCCTCTGTTTAATAACTGTTTCATTAAGCAGAGAGCGGTGAGAAATAACCACACCTACCTGGATGGGTTGATTGGTATTGCTTGGTGGCTTTACTGCACAACAGCTGGGAGCGAGGTGGGACATTGAAAATTGGAATTGGGAGAAAACACATCACAGTGAAGCAAAAAATGTGCTGGTTTACCTCCTTCCCACCTCCTCCTTTTGGGGGAGAAGAAATCCTTGCAACCTTCAGCCCTGCTTCACCCATCTCTTCGAACAAACACACACACTGCTCCAGGTAACAGAGGTACCGAGGTTCTACCGTTCCTGTGATCAAAAAAAAAAAACAAAGGAGGAGTCAATGATTTGGGAGGTAAATTAGTAAATTGGCTGTTGTCAATCATCAGTCATCATGTGAGCAGTGACAAATGGAACAGATTCTTCTCTGAGCTGGAGCTGCTCACACACCATCAACACCCTCCCCAGAAACAAAGCAAATCTCTTCCAGATGGAGAGATTTGAAAGAATTTTACACCTAAACCCAGCATGAGGTGCAACCAACCTAATTTTTCATCAGATGTGACAGTGGAGGATACAGAAAAACACCTTGTAAGGTGGATTTCTTGTCCTGACTGTGTGGGAGTCGGAACAGAGGCGTTGGATCTGCAAGGAGACCTTGACACAAAGCCAAGGCTTGGTTTCCACAGGAGGATATAGTTGTGTTGGGTTGAGGGTGTGTTGTACAGACACAACACCAGCGTGTGATCCTGCCAGCAGGTCCAACCTCCGAAGTTTTCCAACCAAACTGGGCTTAGATATTTAGATTTGAAAGGTTTTCTCAGGGTCTAAGTGAATTAGGTGCTGAGGAATCAGTGCAATCCCTTCCTACACCTCCTGTGGACCTCTGGAAGTCCTGCAGGAACTGGTGCTGAAATCCAGCCTGACAACAAAAGGGTTAACACAATACCTAAGGAATGCTTCCAAAATGCGAACAGATTTAAAGTTGGACCTCTGAGTGACTTGCTGGCACGTGCAGACTCAGAGAAACATCATCTTTTACCAGTCCCAGTGGTCAATAACTCATTACCCTCAAATCCTCTCAGGTTCAAGAATCCCACAGATCAGATTCTTGTTGTGATTATCTGTTTGTTTTTTTTTTTAAATGATGGCCCTACCATCTAAGCCTTAAAACAAACTCCACACGAGGAAGAAACCTGTCAGCAACTGCCAGCAAAGAGAGGAGCTGCAGATTGGTCCCTGACAGTCAGGGCTGTCTGCGATGTCTTCTCCAAACTCCAGGTGACCAGGGTGGAGAGAATCTCCCTGGATTAAAGCTGAGGGACCCATCCAAATCCTCCTCTGGGTGGACATGAGGGGTGAAGGCCAAGTCCAGGGACCTCTATATCAGAGGAGGAACATGTTGTTGATGCCACTCTGGCAATCAAAACGTTTCTTGCTGCTGGAGCCCCCTGTGCAGACACAGGCAGGGATCTGCCGTGGATCTTTTGCCTCCTGCCTTTCTCCTCCTACTTTTGGAGTAGAGAGGGAACCCACATCCAGCACTGGGACCATCTCAGCAAGACACTTCCCAAAAGGGCTCTCTTGCCACCTTAAAGATGCCCATGGATATCTGTGCAAGAGCCAGCAGATTTTGGGCCAAGATCTAAACCAAATGGAAGCCACCCTTCGGGATCCTGTGTCTATCCATAAACCCAGAACACACAGGGTAGATGGGAACAAAAATGTCTTGGAAGAGAGGGTCTCAGTGACTGGAACAGAAAAGAAAATTGCACTAATTTAAATTAGGATCAGACTTGCTCAGAAACACCAAACTCCATCTACCCACAGATGTACTTTTCTCTAAACCTTACCAAAAAAAAAAATTGAAAAAAAGAATTCCAGTTTGGCTTGGATTGAACTGAGTCGAGCATGAAGACCAAAACCAGTCACTAATTAATGGTGTCTGGTTTTCTGGTATTTATGCACCATAAAAATTAATAAGGGACTTCTCTGGGGAAAATAAATGGTTAGCTGGAAAGCCAGCCTTGGCCTTTGTTGTTTTCCTGTTACTCATAACTTCTCAGTGAGATTCCTTGAAACTTCGAGCTGGGAACATCCCAGGAACTTCTAGTGATTTCCCAGAGCCAAGATTTCTGATGAGGAATTGCTGCAGTCTCCCTGATATCGGTGCACAGAGACTGGGGGCAAAATTTAACTGCTCAGGCTGATTTCCAGAGCTTTTGTTCTCAAAGCACTCGGGAAGAACACGCACGAAATTTTCAGAAGCTGGATGTGGTTTTAGATGCATCTTTCCCTCTAATTTTCTGCACATCAAGATTTAGGCCCCAAAGCCTCTATTTTTTTAACAGTGGCAATCACCTGTAGTGGTTTTATGGAGGGCAGCAGGTCTTTTCTTTTCTACAAAAGAAGCTCCAAAACCAGGGAATACCACAAGTGGGAGTGGAACATGGAGCAGAGTCTTGCACTTCAGTCAGTTCTCCTCTTCCAGTCCAGTCTGGAACCACGCAGAGATACCAGCTCGGTCCTTTAAACAACAAAGTTTGTATTAAATGTTGTATTTGAGCTGAAAAATCCTGCTTTCCAGTAGGTTTAGTTGGTGCAGAGCTGTGGGAGCAAGAGGACAAAGCTCCTCAGACAGCAAACAGGAGATTTAGACCCCAAAGACGAAGTCTGGGACATCTGATATTGCCCAACTTGGCGGTGGAGTTTCCATAACCCTTATGAGCATCTCAGTCCCTGAAGAGGTAAATCCATTCCCACCACCACCATTCCCACCTGTGGAAGAGACACAGAGCAGCCTGGATGGGCTGGAAGAGGAGAGAGGGAGCTCAGAGCTTTCTGCTGAGCAGACCTTGGGGCGGATCAGGAGAACTCCCGAGCTCATTTTTAGGGCTTCATGAGGAAAACCAGCACGGATTCCACATCCTTGCATTGCAGCTGGGAGACTCAGGTGGAAGATGCTGGGACAAATCTTCAGCTGGAGTAAATTATGATGGGGTTTGACCTTGACAGAGTTCTCCTGCTTGATAAAAGGCCCTCCTCTTTGATTTTTGTTGTGATTTTTTCCCCCCGCCCTCCTTACAATTCTCCCGGAATCCATGACTCCAGGTTTTCCCCTTAATGAATCCACTTCTTGCAGCAGCACAGCCCTGGAGAAGGAATCCTGCTTGGGCATTTCTAGCTCTTCTTTGAGGCCTGTGGAGAGCTGCGGGTGTTTGGCTTGGGATGAAAGGAGGAAACTAACAATGCTGGTTTATTCCTGAGATTTTTGCTGCAGTATTTCAGTGATGTCAGAGCCAAACCTTAGGGGGAAAAAAAAAAAATATGTATATGTGGAGTACACAGGGTTGGGTCCGGTGGATGGATTAAAAGAACATGATTATTTTGATTACCTTGATTTAAAGCACCAGTGGAGCTGAATCATGTTCAGCCAAAGAAATATCAGGGAGACAAAATTTACTCCTCTATTTGCAGAGAAGCAGAAGAGGAGGAGGAAGGCAGGGAGGGGAGAAAAATGACTCTGAATCAAAAGAGGAAAATACACACCAGCTCAACATTTTCTTCCTGCAACGATTTTCTTCCTTAAGAAGGCGACCACAAAAGACAGAGATGTTTAATCCATTAAAAGTGGAGTTTTCTGGACAGAATAATCCGAGTTTTGTCAAGCCACCAGCCTGCTTCTCACTGGGTGGGCTCTGGCTGGGGAGGGAACAGGCTTTCAGTGGATTCCCTCAGAACAGGTCAGGGTGCCACAGGCTTTGGGGATGGGATCTCAGACCCTCTGCTGGCAGGCTGTCAACAGGAGCACTTTGGGAAAGGGGATTTTCCTCAGAGAGCAGCAACAAATCTCAATACCCGGTGGCAGAGTGGTCAGGGGGAGGAGGACTTCGGTGAAGAGGGAAATTCTGGTTCTCTTTCCATGGTTTCCTTCACCAGTCATTCTTCCCATTTCCCTCAAAGGTTGGAAGGCAGAAGATTCCCCCCCGTTTTTCCAACACATGGATTAATGGAGCGGGGCTTGGAAAGCCTGGCAGTGCAAATCATCTCTGGTGAGAGAGTGACTTTCCTTAAGCATCAGCACGAGAAAGGGATGCAGATCACTCCTGTCCCTCGATCCTTTCCTCTGGAACAGGGAGGACACCACCAGGACCAGCACAGAATTTACACACAAATACCGAGGGCCTGGTTGGAAGAGAACATGGGAAGATGAAGCAAAGGTTTATCTGCCATGGCATCAACCCATCACCCTCCCTCCAGCACCTGTCCTGGGCGGGGCTGCACCTTCTCTTGGACTTGGGATGCCTAAAATTCAAATTTCAGGACAACCTTGGTCACTCTTGGTCAGTTCTTCAGCTGTTCTGCCATGGCGCCTCCATGTCTCTGTTATTTTGTGACAAGGGAACCCAGTTTTCTAAGCCCTGGTGTAAGAAAAACAAATGAAAGCTCTTAAAAATAGATAGTTATGGCACTTGGGGGGAAAAAAAATGGTTTCTTACTCATATTATTTATACTTTGCTTTCATTGGCACACAGGCTCACACAAACAGGCCATGTCCTGATCAGAGAATCACAGAATCCTTTAGGTTGGAAAAGATCTTTGAGATCATCAAGTTCAGCTTCAATTTGTTTGCACTGGGTCTTTACACAAGCAAAGGCATTTTGCCCCCTCCCTCCTCTGTCAAGAAAAAACAGGAAATACACTTTTTATCTCGTCAGTTAAAGGTGATTTCCACATGAAACGTTATTTTGTTCTCATCAAAACGATCATTTGTGTAGAATCAAATGGCAAAAGGGACCCTGATGTCCAACAGACCCCAAATACTGATGGGTGAGGAGATGTGGGCAACTATAGAAATGCTACATCTACAGGAGCTGGACTTGGATGATCCTTGTGGGTCCCTTCCCATTCAGGATATTCTGTGATTCCATGGGTCCCAAGAGGTCTCCACACTGAATCCAGCCCTGATATTCCCCACAATCTCTGTTGGGAGCAGACAAACAGCAGAGTCCCTACTCTGCTGCATCCCACTCCGGCATGGGATAAGGGGGAAAGGGAGAAGGTAGAAATAATTGACTGACAGAGGCTGAAGGTTGGGATTCCTCGGAAGGAAACTCAAGGAAAATCCCTCCCTGAAGCTCACCCCGATCCCAGGAATTTGGTCCTTCCTCACCAAAGTCATCCTAACCCCCTGCCCTGCATTTTTAGCAGTCTTTGGGCATGGAAAGGACCAGGATCATCCCAACCTGGAATGAACAGAGAAGAAGAACCAGTTCCTCCTGTCTTCACGGGTTTGGGGGTGAACATCGCACCTCAACTTTGATACAACGACGCTCTGAATGAGTGGGCACCTCACTGGGCTTAGCAAGATGTTCCTGATGGATAAAATCCATGGAGGCTTAGGATTGCCAGGTACAGGCGCAAACCTCATGAGGTGGTCCCAAAACCACACCTGAACATGGGGCTTTTTGGAGCATATCCCAAAAATCACACCTGAACTGGGGCTTTTAGGAGATGGAGCATATTCCAAAAATCACACCTGAATTAGGGTTTTTTGGAGATGAAGCATATCCCAAAATCATAACTGAATTGGGCCTTTTTCGAGATGGAGCATATCCCAAAACCACACCTGAACACGGAGCTTTCTGGAGATGGAGCATATCCCAACACCACAACTGAATATGGGGCCTTGAGGAGTTGGAACATATCTCAAAATCATACATGAATATAGGCTTTTAGGAGATGGAGCATATCTCAAAATCATAACTGATCATGGAGATCTTGCACTGTCCATCTGGTCCCATGGAAAAGAGGTCTTCTTCTCTGAGGACTTTCCCAGAAAGGCTCCAACTGCCCCCAAAGCTTCATGCCTTACCCAGGCACAGACCCACACACACACACACCGAGCCCCCGAGGACACGGAGTTAACGACTCATTTCCCAGAAACCTCAGGCAGTTTGTCACAGGCTAATAAAGAGAATAATGGATCATGGGGGAAAATCATAATTAGGTTCACAAAATGCACCCCAGGCTTCTGTTTTTGTTTCAAGCATCAGCCCCACCAGAGTAGGAGTATTTCGTGTTTCTATGATTTCCTGAGTAAAATCGGGAGGAAATCGTAAAACGCTGAAAAACACCCACGAAGGAAAAGTCCTTATCTCGACATGAAAATATTATTCAGAATCTCTGTGGATTGTTTTTGCTCGTTTCCAAAATGGATGATCAAATACTCAGTGATCCTTCCTTGACTTGCCAGTATTTTTAATAGGCATCTTAGTCAATGTTAGTACAGCTGTCCTTTCAAATCAACTCTTCTGGTGACTCACGCTTGGACTGGGAGATTTCCCGAGGTTTTATCTGCTCTTGGTGGGCCTTGTCCTTGAATCCCGACACACGAGAGAGTGGGAGGTTCCTCCTCATCCAAAACACACAACCCACTGGGCAGTGAAAAGGACACACGCAATTAAAAGAGGCAGGAGAAAATGAAGAGGGGGCAAAAAAAAAGGAGAGAGGGGAAAAAAAAAGGAGACGGGAAAATAAAAGGAGAGGGGGGGAAAAAAGGAAAAATGACCATCAGGGTCATTTCACGCTCCGGCAGGTCAGCATTTCTGTACAAAACTCTTGGAATGCCGTATTCCTGCAGCCACCCTCCAGCTCCAGCCTCACTCACGGCGAGTTCGCATCAGCTGCTTCCCCTTTGAGTGGACGTTTCCAAGGGGTTTTGGCTTCCTGATGAGCAGTTGGAAAACTGAAAGGCAGGAGAGCCTCCATGCCCCGGAGGAAACACAGTTCCACGCAAAGCCCCACGGAAACGTCAACAGCCAACGGAAAGGAAGACGAGGAAGCCGTGAGACATCATCCCTCCTGCAGAAAACAGCTATTTTATTGGTATTAATATTCATTTGAGGAATTGATACTCACTTGAGGAATTAATACTCACCTGAGGAATTTTATTTCTCCCTGACACAACTTTTCCCGTGTCAAATCGGCTGAAGATTGCAGGAGAGTCAGTGCCAGAGGGGAGAGAAACATCCCCCTCTAAAATCCCATTCCTCAGGTGGAAAAGGCCTTTCTGACCCAGACTGTGCCATGAGAAAGGTTCCGTGTAAGATAATGTAGTTTTGTTATTCCTTAATCCTGGGGGGAAAAAAAAAAAATAAATAACTATGGAAAAGTCTCCGGGCTGAATAATTCTGAAGCCTCCAGTAGCTTGAAATATCTCCAAACCTATTAAACCCTGAAACCAAAACAAACATTCTGTCCTCCCTTCACGGCGGCAGAAAGAATGTCTTAAGTCAACCCGTCCACTCGCCTGCCAATCCCAAATTGCCCTCAAGAACATATTCTCCGGGGCTTTGTCAAATCAGCTTTAACATTCCTCGAGCAACAGAGGGTTCCACCACGTTCCTGGAAAGGCGATTCCACAATCTGTTCCCGGATCCTTTTCAAAAAGCACCGTGAAGTGCCCCCGTTACCTGCGAGCACCGGAGCTGGAGAGGGATCAAATTGTCCATCCTGTGGCAAATCCCAGGCTTTCAAATATCTTTCCAGTCTGGATCCAAAGGAAAGCAAAATATTTTCCAAATTTCCTACAAAACAGAGAAAGGGATCCTTTGCAGCTGATTAAAATGCTCATGGCAATAAAGGCGATTTTTGGGGCTGGATTTGGGGTTTATTGTTTCTGTGTTTTTGATAGGAAATACTGATTCTATATTTATGGTATCTATAACCAAGATGCCGCAGCATAAAAGGAAAAAAATTAGGAATAAAACCACTTCTGAATCTGAATACTTTTCTTTTTACCGAAAGTTCATCAGAATTACCATTTCCAAACCGTAGCAGTTTTATCAAATTGGCTTTTTCCATCAGGAAAACATTCTATCAGAAAACTGCCCGTTGGCTTTGCCATATGAAGGTCAGAAAGAGTGGGGGCTGTTTCTGCTCTCCAAGAATTTAAACTGCCCAACTATTTCTTTCCCAGAAGATGCACTTCAAAGGAAATTATTATATTTAAGTGGAAGGAATTTAAATATTTTAATCAATGCATTCAGCAGCAGCACAGGACTTCAAACAGTGGTTACGTAGAGCCAACTCTTTATTTACTCAGGATTTTAATTCTTGGACCCTTTGTTTTCTAAATACATTTATTCAGTTAAGAACTTAAATGTTCCTTAAATTAAATTAAATTAAATTGTCAATATACAACTTTAGCTGCTCCAGTACTTAATTTTAAGTCTGGGCTTGATGCGGATTCTTAAATCAGAGAATGGTTTGGGTTGGGAGGGACCTTTTCAAGGTCATCTGCAAGGAGCAGAAACATCTTCAACAGGTTGCTCAGAGCTCCATCCAACTGGACCTTGAATGTTTCCAGGGGTGGGGCATCCACAGCTTCTCTGAGAAACCTGTGCCACTGTTTTACCACCCTTTTTATATCAAATTTACCAACAACTGACATAAACACAAGGCCCCCTCTGCCAAAACCCAATTCAGGCGTCACCTTCCCATTCCCTCCCATCTTAAAGGCTTATTTTTATTATCCCTTCACCCTTCAAACCCTTCCACGTTGATTAATAATTATTTGCAGAGGGAAGCTGCCTGCCCTGTCAGACATTTAGTATTGATTAAGAAGGCAAGGAAAGGCTGGGTGGCTCCAGCTCTGGAAAGTGCCAAGGAAAATAAAGCTGGTATTAGTGATCCTCAGCTTCTCTGCTGAGAAAAAGGCAGCATTGTGGGCTGGGAGACTGCTCACCAAAGGCACATCTTGGCCAAAAACCCAGTATCTTACCTTTTTTTTTACAAAAAACCAGTATCTTACCTTAAAAAAAACCACACACAAAAAAAAGACCTTACCTAAAAACAATAATGCCATTGGATAAATAGGTGGGATACTCACAAGGGGAACCAGCAGAGGGAATGAAAAACGAGCAAAAGAAGAAAAAGGAGAGGAAAAAAAAAAAAAGGAAGGTGTTAAGACTTTCCAGCATTCTGAGAGAACAAGGTTTTATCCTCAGTCGGGGGAAAAACAGATTTACTAAACACAGTGACCTCACTTGTTTGCACAGCATTCAGTAACGTGTATTTTATTACCTATGGTACCTCCATGAGAGCTTGCAAAGCCTTTCCAGCAGCCCTGGGAAGGATTTCGAGTGCATGGAAAAGACATAAAGCAGCTGGAGGAAGGAATGGCACAGCTGGGCAAAACAAAAAAAAGAGAGGCTGGAAACACACTGGTGGGGTGTAAGGAAAACTGAGAGGGAAATTCCTGACTGTGAGGGCGGGGAGGTGGAGAAGAGGTGGCTGCCCCATCCCTGGAGGTGTCCAAGACCAGGTTGGACAGGGCTTGGAGCAACCTGGGATAGTGGAAGAAGGTGTCCCTGCCATGGGCAGGGTTGGAACGAATTTGAAGGTCGCTTCCAACCCAAACCATTCCATGAGTGCCCTGGGAGCAAACATTTCTCTGCTCTGCCCAGTGTCAGCTCCCCAGTGAGGGTGGTTTGAACTGGTGATGGGGAGGTTCCTTCTCGTCCCATCCCTTGTCACCCGGGGAGAGTCTTGTCCGAGGTAAACAATGAGAGTTGCATCAGCTGCTCCTCCCAGCCAACAGTCAGCCATGGAACCACAGAATCCCGGAATGGTTTGGGTTGGAAGGGACCTTAAAGGTCACCCAGTTCCAACCAGCCACGGAGCAGGAGTTCACTCATCGCAGACTAAGTGATTTGCAATTTCCCTTGCTTTGATTTTTTTTTGGGGAAGAAATTTCTCAGTAAGACATGAATTTCCTAGGTTGGGAGGAGGGAGGGAAACAGCCAAACGACCAAGCAGAAATTCCTCTTTCTGGTTATCCCCCCGAGGGTGCTCTCAGCTGGCCCTTCCCGAGGAGTTCTCTCCCAGCTCCACCTGGTGGCAAAAAGGACGTCTGGGTCATTGGTGTGGTCACTGGGATGGGCTCCAAGGGGACAGGGATTGAGGTGCTGCTGCTGCTGTTTTGCACCAGCGTCTCCCACTCTGTGTGGCTTTGGCTTGACTCCTCTCATGAGGTGGGAACAGCCCTTTACCTCACTTGTAAGTAAATTCAGTCCCCCTGAGTGAGTGGGGTGAGGAAATCCCAGCTCAGGAAGAAAGCAAAAGCAGCCATGGACTGGCAGCCAGGAGTAACTGGCAGCTCTTCCCAGAATTTTCCTTGCAGCTGAATCCCTCTTGACCATGAAAGATCCCAAAAGACCTGCAAGAGTCTTCTCTGAGTGCACTTAGAGCAGTGAGATCTTTAGACTGCACTTCGGAGGTCCAAGGCTGAGCCCAGTTGCCCAGACATGGACATCTCATGTCCTTTGGGATGACCTGAAGTGTCTCCCCTGCCCTGATTTGCTCCTCAGACGAAGGAGTGGAGGTTGAACCACCACCTGATGCTGGGGAAGGGACCTTCAGTCTGTCAGTCTATTTGACATGACCACAGTGATAAGGAGTTGTGAAAAGATGAGATACAGATAGAAACTTCCTGAGATAGCACCGGATCAGTGCAGGACCCTTCAAAGCCTTGGATGAGTCAGACAACAAACCCTGACTAAAATATCTCCAGGATTGGCTCAGCTCCTGGTCCAAAACACAGCCCAGGCTAGGCCTCAACACAAATTTCCCCAGATCCAACAATCAGAACAGCAACAGAAATGTCATTGTCTGGTTTGTGCTGGTACCTACTGAGAGAAGGAAAGGAAAGGAGAAGAAAAAAGAGAAAGGAAGTGAGGAGGGAGAAAGGAAGGCAGAAAGGAAGGGAGGGAAAGAGGGAAAGAAATTCAGACAGAATTCTGAATTCAGAAATTCTTACATTTTCTAACCTTTTTTTTTCTCATATTACCAACAAAAAAATTTCTTTTTGCACAGATAAAAAAGAAACAACCCAAAACATCATCCAATCCCATGCAGTCACTTATCACTAATGTCCTGGTTATGCTGTTGGAATATCCCATTCCAGCTCATTTTCTGTCACCGAGCCTTGCTGAAGCTTCAGAAAAATTCATGTGTGCCTTGTCCTCCTCACTTTGGACCTTCATGACCAAAAATTTGAACCAGCAAAACCTTCCCACTCCAGCACTTTAAAATTACAATTCAATTTACTGCCACAAAAAATCCCCAACTTCCCTCTAGAACCAACCAGTTGGACACCAACCAGGCATTTGGCATCTTTCCTTTCGCTTATCCAGTATTTAAAATCATTCCTGTTTCACTCAGAGGCACCACAAACCATCCCTGAGGGAATCAACAGCAGGAGACACCCCCCGGAGTACACGGGATCGAGGGATTGAAGATTCCCATCACCTCGGAATGTGACTTGGAATTTCTTCCCCTGGAAATCAGGGCACAAATGATTTGACTGTCTGGAAAGGAATTCCTCTTGATGGCAGATGAGTAATAACATTTCAGTGCCATCAGAGCTGAGATGAACCAGCCCAGCAGGGAAAGGGAATCCTGGAAAACTCAACCCAGGAAGGTTTGGGCAGGAACATCAACAGCCCATGGGCTTTGAGCTGGGCTGCCTAAAGGCTCCAAAAAAAAGCTAGGATGGCTTTTTTCCTGGTTTTTCCGAGCGGCAGCTGGTAGAAAAAGAGGGGAAATTCAAAGTTGATGGCCAGTGCAATCCAGGAATAAAAGTCAGTTATAAACAAATCCCCTCCTCACTGTGTCATTGCGCAGCTTCTGAGCTGGGTACGTATCCCAGGGACTCCTCACGAGGAATAAAGGAAGGCAAACAGGCACAGAGGAGGTCATTCCCACCTGAGGAAGGGAAACCTGGGGTTTTGTTGGATTTTCCTTGCCTCAGGAGACAATAAACAGAGAGAGGAAGCTCATGGAAAACCCGACAGCAGGACCAGCCTTGATGCCTGGGAGGTTTTACCGGGACACCAAATCAGGCAGAGGACACCCACTGGTGCCTCAAATGGCTTTTTTATGCCTTTTTTTTTTTATTTAAGCTGTGTCAGATACTTCAAGCGCTGCCTTATTAGAAGTAATTAAGCCCATTTTTTCACCTTTAATTCCTACAATAAGCAGTGAGGTTTCAGGCACGCAGAGCCTCCTGTGTCTGAGCCATCGAGCAGGGTTAACTGGCAGAATTTCCCAGCACATTTCGGGGGATTCCTTAGGGCTGAAGGTCCATCCAGTGCCAAACCACCTTTGTTTTCACTTTATTCCCTCAGCCCTCTCCAGATCTCCTCGGATATCACTCACAGAGAGCCTTTAACGAGCACAATCACTGAATCCCAGAATGGTTTGGGCTGGAAAGGACCTTAGAGGTGATCTAGTTCCAAACACCTTCCACTAGCCCAGGTTGCTCCGAGCCCTGTCCAACCTGGCCTAATCCCTCAAGGAATTCCTCCCTGCAAGCGAGAGGGAGAAATGAGTGATAATTTACGATGAGTGCCCTTGTAATTAGCACCTTGAAAATTAACACTGCCCAGGGAAGCTGAGAAGGCCAGAGATGACAGAGCAGCCGGGACAGAAATGCCATTCTGGGTAGTTCATCATCGAAGGAGAGGTGGAAAACGGGCTGGAAAACAGGCTCTGGACCTGAATTCTAATATTTATGATTGCTGTTCTAACATTAGTTGTGATCAGAGCCCATCAGGGTCTGTCTGCAGACTCCTGATGGTTTTCTGTCAGTCCCTGGGTTTGGAATTCTTACAGTGAACGCTGCCAGCCTTTAAATTTATAGGATATGTGAGTGGAAATCAGAGAATCATTAAGATTACAAAAGACTTTTAGGATCATCAAGTATTACCATTAACCCAGCACCACTAAAAACCATGTCCCAGGTGCCACATCCATGCATTTTTTGGACAATTCCAGGGAAAGCACGTGCAAGGAAGAAATACCCGAGTGCCAGCACAAGCATATATCGACAACCCAAGGTAGGAATATGGATAAAGAGGTGTAGGAAAGGCACCACCTACCTCTGATTATCACTGATTATCTCCCCATTAACCACAGGGGGAGGTGATGCCACCTGCATTCCTTATATAGGTACCCCCAGTTAAATAATTTGATATAATTCCTTATATAGGTACCTCAAAGAATTAAATATAATTCCTTATATAGGCATCTCAGTTAAGTAATGAAAAGAATTAGAGCAGTTCAGTCCTTGAGCATGTGGAATGAAGCAGTGGGAGGATTTTAGGGACCTACTAACACTGATAAGCCCCCAAATTAATTACCCCTACTTTGGTTCTCACTTGACATGAGGCTTTTTTCAAGGTCTAGCCGTGTTTTATCCAAAAAGTGATGAGTTTTTTTAAGGTCTAATTATATCTACTGACCATTAAAGAAACCACTTCAGGGGTAAATGTGCTGGATTTGGTCCTTGCTTTAATCCTGGCCAGCCAGGAAGGTCAACCTCCCTGAAATGTGGTTTCTCCACCAGCAGAATCAAAGGACCAACCAACAAAAACTTCGATCTTGGCCTGTGAGGATTATTTGTGGACCGCTTGAGTTTCTGCATCCATTTTAGCACACTTAAAAGAGTGGCGAGGAACATTCCTGGGCGCTGGAACGTGGTCAAATATATTGTTTGTTTAAAATATTAGAAAATCCCCAGCGTGCTTTTGGCTCAGGTGAAAGCACAGCTCCCAGGTAATTCCTTGGCATGTCGACATGGGCCAAGGGCCACTCCCAGGGGACATTTTGCACAGAGCCACCATGTTCTGGAAGGCCAAGGGTGTTTAATGGGGGGGTGTGGGCTGGTTTATGCCAGGTGGCATCAGCATGAGAATGAGTTTAATTAACTAGTGGAGCTGCAGCCAGAAAGTCGAATCCACTCCTTTACACCCACACTCTTGGAAGTAGGAGAAGTAGGAGCAGAAGTGACTTGGGGGAGAGGATGTAGGAAGTGAAATGGCTCCTCCTCTTTTCCAAGCAGCTGGGAGCAACTCCTTTCCCTAACTCTATATCTCAGGTCCTGAGGGAAATGCTCCATTTGGATCTGACAGCATTTTTTATTTTATTAGCCTGGCTACAACCCCCCAAGTGCTGGAACCAGTGGCACACGAGGGAGTCGAACATTGAGTGTCATCTCCAGCCGGCTCTGATTCCCACTGGAAGGGCTGGTGGCTGGCAGAAGTGGAGGAGACAGCTTCTGGTGTGAGCCTGGACAGCCAGCTGGAAGCAAATCCATTGGGAAACACAAAAATCGTGCTGCTATCCCATCCACATCCCACGGCAGAGGGGCAGGAGGTGAATTCTGAAACGTCCCTTTCCTGGTCACCTGTAGCACCCCCACATCTCAAACGGTGTTGAGGGCACTCACTGGTCTCAGGATCAGTTCTCAAAGCAAGGAAGGTTTCAGTTTGGGCGAGTCCAATCTTGATTTTAGCCCTCCATCACCTCTCTGGCCCTGTGTCTATTTCTATTTAGACTAAAATTTCTATTTAGACTAAAAAAAGGAGTAGGAACCACATCTGTCTCTTAAATAACTCAGAACCTGAGATTTCAGGGGATTTCAAAAGCACCAAGACATCTTATCTTAATGATGATGATGAATCAATATCAAGTGTCCAAGGCCAAGTTGGATGGGGCTCTGAGCAACCTGGTCCAGTGGAAGGTGGACTGAGATGACCTTTAAGGTCCCTTCCAACCCAAACCATTCCACGATTCTGGGACCTGGCTCTTCCATCTCATCTCTTGGTGATTAATATTATTTTTGTCCCATTAACAGTCAGATTCTCTTCTTTCATGAATGTTTAGGAGGAAGCTCTGTATGACATCTGTCCATGCATTATTTTCTCTCTCTTCCTCCTCATTTCTCAGTCATTAGTTTCCTGGGTGAATTCCATAACAATTCCACACCGAATACACTCCTCAGTGTATCTGGAAGCTTGTAAGAGGTTCAGGCAAGTCATTATTTATTTCTAAACTAAAGGCACCTCTATTTTTTTTTATTGGATTTTACTTAGTGCTCATCACATCCACAGCTGCGGGATGACCCCACACAGCAGTGACACCGAGCAAAGAGACGGGAGAGAAGGGGGAAAGAAACCTGCTTTATTTTCCTGGAGGTGAAATCTCTCATTTGACACCGTTTTTAATCCCGAATTCTTACAATGCATTCTCGTTTCACCCACTTCCTCTGCGGGAACAGCTGTCAAAACGCTGCTCCATCCTCGGCTACTGCGGCTTTACGACTCCCATTAGCAGCTCCTTAAGGGGCTGGCCAGGCTGGCTGGGAGGTTTCAAGCCTGAGATTTCTCATTACCCAATTCCAGGAAGTGTAATGAGAGGTCAGTTGGGAAGCTGAAGGAATCCGGGAGGTGCACTGAAGGGTTTGGTGGGAGTAAACCAGAGGTAGATCCCTCTCCCATCCCATCCTCTCCAATCTGCTCTTCTTGCTTCAAAGGTGAGCAACCTGCCCTAGTGGAAGGTGCCCCTGCCCGTGGCAGGGGTTGGAACTGGATGATCTTTAAGGTCCCTTCCAACCCAAACCATTCCATGAGTCAGTGAAAACCACCTGGACCAAACGTCAGCCAGAGCATTTATTTGCCTGGTTCATTTTTCTCATCACAAGAAGCGACAAAGCAGAGCAAAAGCAGGAGGTGCATTTATTGGGCAGCTTTTCACTGGTTTTAGTAACATTTCCTCGGGTGAATAAGAAGCTGTGAGGAGTAAAACAGCGTGATACCATCCCAACATCAGCATGATCCTGGATAAATGTCCATCATCTCTGTTTGAAGATGGACAGTGCTGATTCTGTGGGGTGGAACCAGCCAAGGGTTGGTTAAAAGCCTGGATGTGATTGCTGCACCACAGCAGGAAATGACAGTGGAAGGTAAATAAAGGCAAGGAGTTTGAATGCATGGGAAGGAGAGAGCTGGACTTGGGGAAACACTTCGGAGACCTAAGCCAGGGTTTTCAAAGGAATAGAATCACAGAATGGTTTGGGTTGGAAGGGACCTTAAAGATCATCCCATTCCAACCCCCCTGCCATGGGCAGGGACACCTTCCACTAGAAGGTCCCCCAGCACACCACTAAGAGCACAGCAGCCCTTGTTTCATGGTCTAACCTGGTCTGTAGAGCAGTTTATCAGGGGGGCACCGAAAGGACAACTGGGGCTAAAGCTCTTTCCCAGCTCAGTGTTTCTATCCCATGCCCAGGTGAGCCTGACACACAAACTGGGCTGTCTCTCTGCTTGTTTGAACCGTTTGGACCATGCTCAGTTGCCTCCACAGCGTGTCGAACAGTTGGTAAGAAGCACCTGGACATGTGTGTGAGAGCCATGAAGTGACCGCAGGGTGGGAAGTGCTGCCAGCTGAGCTGCCACTGTTGGTGGCGTGATGTTTCTTACCCCACCCCATGAAGGTTCTTTACGTTAACATGATTATTTGATGCCCAAGGGAGATGAGAAGGATGCCTGGAGATGGATGTGGAGCAGCTGAACCTCAGGCGGCTGCTGAACTTTCTCCTCGTGCACGTGAAAAGGCAGCACCTGGGAACTGTCAGGGCAGGTTTAGGTTGGATACCAGGGAAAAGATTCTTCCCTCAGAGGGTGGTTGGGCACTGACCAGGCTCCCCAGGGCAGTGGGCACAGCCCCAAGGCTGCCAGAGCTCCAGGAGGGTTTGGACAACTCTCATGGTGTGACCCTTGGGGAGGGTCCTGTGCAGGGCTGGGAGTTGGACTCAAAGATCCTTGTGGGTCCCTTCCAACTCGGGGTATTCTATGATTCCACGAACATCCCACAGCTGCGGGAAGAAGCAGCACACCTCGTTCCACGCACCCACATCAGGGGCCACCACGTGTTTTCTCAGGGGCTTTGCAAACCCAAATGACCCCTGTTTGAGCCCTTAGCAGGCTGCAGGATGAACAACAACAGGCTCTGGTTATTTAAAGCTCAGCTTTCAGGTACTGAACAGCTCCAGGGGGCCACTGTGAAGACTAAAAAGACATTCAATAAAGTAAGACAATGTGCAGCCTGGGATAATGACAATTTTTTTAATTGTTGTCATTGATCCAGACTAAATTTGGCCACCTCCAACCTGTTCCGAGCTTTGGCCAGTTGCTTGATCAGAGTCACCTCGCAGCCACACCGCAACAGTGCCACTCTGACAAGGTATCATGACTTTTCCAGAGAAGTATGATGATTATGCAGTTCCGTGGAAAGCTGGTGGAGCCCATCAGCCTCCTGAGCTCGTTTAACTTTGCACTGCTGGCCCAAATCAGAGCACTCTCCAGCAATCCCCAATCAGATCCTACCCTCTGAGCTGTTTCACAGGGAGAGCAGAAGGTCTGGGGCGAGGAAAAAGCAGGAATCCGGGGGTTTCGGCCTTGCTGGAGACAAGTCACTCTTTCCTCATGTAAAATGGGTGTGGAGACAGTTCCCCAGCTCATGGCACCACTACAACACTCTTGTCTACAAGGCTTTATGGTCTTTGGAGGCTTAAATTAGGCTTCAGGGACAAGTTCAAGGTCAGGAATAAGGCTGAAGGAGACACAGGGTCTCCCACAGCCGCTGCACACAGACCTTTTAAAACAGACATGAAGAAAGAGGAGTACGCTTCAAGTATAATTTAAAATACATTTATTGTTTCATTTGTTCTGGCTTTTTTATTTTTTTTTTTTGTTATACAAAGATGTTAAATAACTTAAATACATTCTCAACAGTCACTCAGAATCAGATTTATACCTACAAGCTGTACATATGAGGTAGAGAAAAATAACTTAGGCTCCCATAAGACATTGGAAAAAAAAAAACCAAAACAGAACAAAGAAAAACAAGAAAAATACTAATCCTTCATGTTAGTATTCCCACCTCCCTTTAAAAGGAAACGCCATCCCAGGTGTGCAAAACAAATCCTAGACTTTACATTCGTGTCTCAAAGGACATCTCTGGAGACTGGGGTGGAACAAGGGAAATTCCCGGGCTAGTTTGGTGTTGCTGCTTCCAGGGGGTCCAAGGGGAGCTGGAGGGGATTATCCACATATCTTGATTAACCCTGAATTCACCCCCTGCCTCTATTAACCCGGGTGTCCGTGTCTTTATCCCCTTCTGTGGTCAGCAGGGAGAAACTGGCAGCTCCACACGGGTCAGAACACCTTCCAGGGGGACCTCCAGCGATTGCAAAGCGAGGACTCCTTATTTCTAAGGCGGGAAGGGTTCCAGGTCCATCGCAAATGCAATGGCAGCACCTCTCCCAACGTTCCTGAGCAACCCCGCGATAAGGGAAGGACTCAACAAGGGAGGAACCTCCTGTCCTTTTGGGTCACCTTAGCCTCATGCTGCTGATTTTTCCCATTTCTGAAAAAATTCGGCGACAACTGAGAAAAAAACCCACCAGATTCAGACGTTTTCCCCTGACAGCTGAAATTTTATGTGTCTGAATCATTTCTGGGCTGAAGCTACACCTGAAGAAACGCAGTCACAGGAAGCCCAGCCTGAGGCCAAGCTGTGCTGCAACGTCCTTCTGCTTTTCCTCCCCATCCACAAATATCCTGCTCAGAGATACTTAGAAATATTCTGTTTCCTGGAACTTGTAAATAATTTGGTGAAATCCAACGTTACTCGGCGAAAAGCAGAAATAAAAGCTATTCAGTGATAACATCCACGGCCCTAAGCCTGGCTGCCTTAGTAACGAACAGATTTCAGGGGGTTGACCAGATTCAACCAGGAACTGGATGATCTTTAAGATCCCTTCCAAGGCGAAGCATTCCATGATTTCCATGGATTTCTGTGGTGCCATACTGAGCCTCCTTTAAGTTATGCAAACAGCACGGGGTCCGGAAAGGCCCTGCATCTCCTGCAGGAAAACCCCTGCTCTCCAGAAGTCATCACCTAGTTAGCACCCTGGAAAGTGAAAGCCAGGATGAGCTGGGCATTGGAAGCCAAGCCCAAGCCAGCAGATGTGCCCCCAGAGCTGGATAAACCGGGAATGAGGAGCTTTACTGCACCTGTTTTATCGGGAACAGAACAGACCCGATTTTCCTGCAGCATCAACTGAGGAATTTTTCACAGGCACCATAATCCACCAGAAAATCACCTTAAGCGGCATCTACTCCATGAAAGCAGCCTTGGGAAATCTGTCCCTCCATCCGGGGTCTCATCCAAACCCCACCACAGCCAAACCACGTTGGCTAAACTAAGGCAGCTGAGGAATGATTAACAAAGGAATTCCAGACCTGGGAATGAGCTGGTTGCCAACCAAAAAAAAAAAAACAAAAAACCCCTCGGATGTTATTTTGCCCCCGCTCAGGTCTCCAAAGCAGCAATCCCAAAAGTTCCTTTGAAAACAGAGGGTCCATAACTCATTCCCTGCTTCCAAAGGCCTCCTGCACCACAGCAGACCATTCCCAGCTCCCCAGTTTTACACCGCCCCATTCAAGCAGATTGAAACTGCTTGTGCTGGGTCAAACCTGGAATTTGGTCCTCTTCATTTAACTCAGATTATTATTCCCTCCCCCCCCAAAAATAATCTTTTTTAAGGATCATTTTTCTAAGGCCAACTGAGATCAGTGGAAATTACCTGGTTATTGTAAATAGGTTTGGCTTTTCTTCATCCAGACCCATCTCAAAACCAGGGTGCTCAACTAAAACAGGGGAAAACTTGAAAATTGAGGGTAGATTTTTTTAATATTTGAATGACAAGTGACTCGTTTTTAGTGTTGATAATAATATTAATAATAATAATAAAAGAGCCCCTTCGACTAAACACTTCCTGTTTATCCAAGTTTTTGGTAACTGGAAGACAATGAGAATGTAATGTTTAGGACTTGTTTTGCATGTCTCCACATATATGAGTCAGCCACACAGAATAGAAGCTTGTTAAAAAAAACAGATGACGGGTGCAACAATTATTTCCGTGGGTTTTTATTTCTTTTAATAGAAAATTCTAATATAAAACAACAAACGTTTTCAGTTTGCCTTGTTTACAAAAATATTATATATTTAATTTTTTTTATATTTCTGACATAACTAAACGCACTATTCAATAAAAATATTCTTCCATCAGCTAAATTCTCTTTTTTTAAAAAAAAAATTAATAAAAAAGTTATATAAATAATGGTTGCACCCCCC
>VZRE01010638.1:162069-173996 GCA_013396775.1 Cephalopterus ornatus
GGGGGGTGTGGAATCACCTCTCTGGAAAAATCCAGTTGAATCCAGCTGGAATAAAGAAGGTTTTACGGGACGCTCCCCAACGTTTGATGAGGATTCAGTGTCTCTTTTCACAGGAGCAGCCCAAGCAGAAGCTCCTCCTGCAGGAGTTCGTTCGACTCCAACAAACACACATCGAGGACCCCCAGCGCTCGGGAGGGTTCTCAGGTGGTTTTTTAGATCCTCTCTCATCTCATCCTACGGGATTTTTCCAAATCAAGGCTCCTCCCGCCCCCCGCCACCCCACTCCGTTCTTTCCTCAAGGATAAGGCAAACGCTGGAAAACGCTGGAAGTAAACACCCCCCGCCCTAAACACACCCAAAGTGGTGTGGGGGTCGGGGTGGGGGGAGAAGAAAAAATAACCCACATATGTTTTACCACCCTAGGTCGAAAGGCCAAGAAGACAAGTTCTCCTGATTTCAGAGTGTTAGTATGTTTTATACGCCGCCTATACATTTAACACATGTGCCTCGCTACTGTTTAGTTATTTATAATTAATTTTTTTTGTGTGTGTGTGTGTTTTTTTTTTTAACCACAGGAGAATAAACCTTGCTATTTACAATATACAACAGGCAATATAACGACATTAACATAAATACAATTTTGGAGGTTTTTTTTTTTTGGTGGTGGTTTTGTGTTATTTTTTTTTTTTTTTTTTTTCCTCCTTTTTTTTTTTTTCTTTTTTTTTTTTTTTTTTTTCCTCCTTTTTTTTTTTCTCCTTTTTTTTTTTTTTTTTTGTTTTTGTAAATACTTACAGAAAGCATCCAGGCTTCAGTGCTGAGTTCTAACACACAGAAGAGCTCTTTCACTCAGTAGTTCATTCACTCTTTGCTGCTTTCTTCTAGTCAAGCTTTGACAATCTGCCTTATTTCCCACCCAGCTCTCTCTCTCACACCCAGCTTCCCTATCCCATCCCACTCCAGCATTTTCTCTCCAGGCTTATTTATGCCACCACCACCCTCTCTTCTGTCCTAGGGACTCATTCTCCTCTCACACCAGTGCAATGTGGATTTACTCCAGCGAGGTCAATGGAGACAGAGACACACCAGTGAAAAGAGGGAAAATGAGGCCCATGGTTTAAATATAACAATAATAATAATATTAATTAATAATAATAATAAAAATAATAATAATAATAATGCACGTAAGTTGCGGCCCATCCTTTAATTAAGGACTTTTTTTGTTGTTGCTGTTTTAATAAAAAGAATGGAGCCAGAAATAGGAATTCAGACCCCCAAATTCCTCGTGTCTTGAGGAGGTTTGGGCCCAGCTTTACTTTGGAGGGGAAGAGCTATTCTAGAACACACATAAAAATGTAACAGTGAGTTTGCACATACGTGTGAGAGAGAGAGACACAGAGGGAGAAAGAGAATTTAACATAATACCACAATGAAACCATAAGAAGGTCCTTCTGAAGGGCTTTACAATAAATAAATGTTCGTTCAATATTTATATATATATATATATTTATGTGTCAGCATGTGTGTATATATATAAATATATATATACATATACACATGTGCACGCTGAATTAGAAGTTTCTAGTCCGTTTATTTTTTTAAACCATTAGATAAACTGCTCGGGGGTGACTTTTCAAAGCACTGAATCCCTCCCCAGCACCCCCCCACAAAAAAAAAACAACCTGGGAGACCTTCCCGCGAGGTGGAAGGTGGGAATTCCACCGTGCGTGGATTCCTCCTCCTCCAGCACTACCCAAAAACCCCCGGAATTGTACAGCAAATAAGAAAACAGCCAAAAAGAGCCAGTTCGCTTCACTCCGAATGGTTCCATTAACACCCCGTCGCTCCCCACGCCCCCAAATCACGATTTGATGCCGACGAGCCAGGCTGGAACTGCAGGCATTTGATACCAAGAAAAAGCAAAACGGATCTTTTCTCCTCCCAGTAGATGCACAGGAACAGCTTAAATTAGTGGCTACTGTTGGTGGTGGCGGGGGGGGGGAAATACGAAACTAAACAGAAAATAAGGCTCTGAAACAATAATGGTTCATCCTGGAAAACTGCTCTCATTTTCCTTGCTGATTTCTACTAATGGTTGAAAACTTCCTCTTTTGAGAAACAGACTGAATGGCTTATACAAAATCGGTGGAAACTGCTGCTGGACAATGAAAAATTGCCACCAAAAATCAAATTAAACACCCTCCACACTCCACTGTTTCCTTAAGAAGCTTTGTTGAGGCATCCACTGGCTGCTTCCAATCCACTTTTATATGAGGGAAGAATATTGTTGCATCAAGTCCCGGATTGTGAGTCTCCTCTTCCAAGGAATAAAACAAGAAAAGCTGAAGGTTGTCATCTGTTTCACAGCACTGGGATTGATCTACCACTGCAGTCAAATTCCTGCCTTCTCTGGCCACTTGCTGCTTTGTCTCTGCGTCCGTCGGTTATCCCAAATCCAAGAGTTTGCATTTTGAAAGTACAGTTCTCGATCTAGTGGTTAAAAAAAAAAAAATAAAAATAAAATAAAATCTTAAGGTCAGAGGGTTTCCATACAGCTTGTGTCATGTACCACTGCCACGGTTCAGGGAAAATGGAATGATGACCTAGGAAAGGAAAAGTCAGCTCCTCCAGAGGCCTGATCCAGGCCCAAACTGCTGCTGTACAATGCAGGACAGCCCTGGGTTCCAAGAGGCACTTGGAGATTTCTCTTGTCCTCCTCAAAAACACACGTCCAAATTCAGCTGGAGTAAGAGTAAATAAAGTTCCAGATCCGGGTTCCTGAAGCGGTTATCACAGGGGGAATATTCCGTCAGCAAGAGGTGGGGAGAGGAAAAAAAAAATCAATCATGCACAAAAATGAGACCAAAGTATCTAGTGGTTCTTAAAAAAAAAATAATAATAATAATTAAATTTAAGACGGAGATAGTGCTAAAGAACCTGCACTTGGGGAAGTTGTTTTAAATAAAGAATACGTGATTGGACTGGAGGGGACAGGCACGGCTGGTTTTCTACTTGTCTTCCCAACCTCTTTCTTGGATACACTTCTGTCTGCGACGTGGTGGGCCCACCAGTTTTTGGAGCTGTACTTGGTGACAGTGCACGTGGAGCTGTCATTAAAGAGCTGACCCTCCCAGTGGGTCTCTTTGTCAGAGCCTCGTTTGCTCCCTGTGCAGAAACTCCACTGGAAGAACCATCGGGAACCATCCTTACCCAACACCCCTCTCTCCAGTTTTAGGAGAGATGAGCGATCACTTCTCGCGCCACCGCACTCGAGGCAGAAAGATCTTTCTTTTGCACCCACTCGGCTCTGCAAGCAGCTGGAGAAGCTCCAGGAATAAAGTAGCACGGATAATTTATGCCAAAGAGAATCTGTTAGCCCGGGAGTTCATGGAGGATTGGTGAAAACAACCAAGATGTTCCAAGGAAAAACGATCCGTCAAACTGCGTGGACGACCAAGGTGAAGGTCCACTGGTGTCTAACCCCAGTGGGACAGGCACTTATTTCCACATGGTTGGACCTCATCGAAATTCAGTCTACAGGAAAACAACACAAAAAAAACCCCAAAACAAAAACAACAACAACAACAAAAACAAATAAAACAAAACAAAACAGCAACACAGCTGGGTCACCTGTACCCTACAAAGTGCTTATGTCTCAACACAGCGTTCAGATCCCAGAAGGTCCGTCAAACCCTGTTTCGTCTCCGTGCGCGGTTCGCCCGTCGCCGAGGGTTCTCCCCTCGGGCGGAAGAAGGGTGACGACAGCCGGGCCCCCGCGTCAGTCTTTGCAGGTGTAAACCTCCTCTCTCTGGGTGCACTGCTTGCACTCCACGTAGCAGCACCACCGCACCTGGCACTGGCACGGCCGGGTCACCACCCGGCTCTGCGTGTTGTGCCCGCGCCCGCAGCAGATGCTGTCGCAGTTCTTGTCCTTGTAACACTTCCTGCCCGAGGTGCCCGGCGAGTATCGACTCATCATGCAGAAACTCGGGGAGTCGTCGATGTAGACGAGGTCTGTAGTCCTTGGGATTTGATCACTGTGCCCAGGGATGGATTTCTTGGGCGGGGAGATGTCCCCTTCC
This sequence comes from Cephalopterus ornatus, assembly GCA_013396775.1. NCBI lineage: Eukaryota > Metazoa > Chordata > Aves > Passeriformes > Cotingidae > Cephalopterus > Cephalopterus ornatus. The sequence goes on from VZRE01010638.1 coordinate 166,149, forward strand.
CCCGTGGCCTCGTTGGTGGTGCTGCCCACCTTGAGGGACGTCTCGTACTTCTGCTTCAGCTGCTTCCCGATCTCGTGGAACGGGGAGAGCTGCCTCCAGCACGTGCGGACCGTGCAGGACCCGGACACGCCGTGGCATTTGCAGGTTGTCTCCACCCCGGCCTTGATGACCTGCAGACAACACACACGGGCCCCAAGAGACAATCAGTTACAGGGGAAGGAATCAAAACACCAACCACAACAACATCTGCCAGAAGACATTTCAGGAACACACCAAGTCCATGACAGTTCAAAATCTATCTGTTGGAAGAGGAGAGAAAAATCATCATCCTCCTGGAAATACTTATGACATTCACCTGCCAGAACTTTGCTTAATTGGCTAATTGACGGTACTAGAAAGGTGCACAAAGGTTGTCCAGTGCTGCCACTCACCCTGTGGGCAGAGATCTGAAACCATGATGCAACTGAGAGATTAATATGTATTTTAACACTTAATTTATCTATGTCAGTAATAACATGTAGTTAAGTTGTAGTAAAAGTGGAAGGAGTAAGTATAGCGGAAAGCGGTGGGTGGCACATGCTCCAGAACATGAGCCATGGACAGCAGGAACCTTCTCCACACCACAACACACTGGAACCACCCTAAACCCCAGCAATTTGCAGTACAGGCTCAGTGAGAACATGGATAAACTGTGATGTTCCCACCGGCAGTGACTGGGCTTAACATCCCACCTAATTCACTTCGTGACTGAGGAAAAACATTCATGTAGCTGAAATAAATACATACAAATATATAAACCCTCAAGCCTGAATCACCATCAACAAAAGCTGCTGCTCCCAAAACATTCAGGAAGCTTCCACCTCTCCAACCTGTGTTCAGGATATTATTGCAGACTGTGGCAGCACTACTGAGTGCAAGGCTTAGTTTCAAATCCTTTCTTAAATAATTGGTTTTATTTATTTTGAAGTTCAAACTCTCGCAATGGGCGTTGGCACGAGGAATAAGACTCACCTCTCAAGCCCCTTAAAAAAGAGAAATAATTTGTTCAAAAGATCAGAGAGTAAATGTGTATGTCTGATCTATTCCCAAAACAAAAAGAAAGGGAGTCTCCATGGAGCAAAATGTCCAAATCTTGCTCGGGGAGAGCTTGCATGGGAATGGTTCTCTTCAGATCACCACAAAATGTGAACAGAGAAGGAAGATCAGAGCCAGTGGAAACACAATGTTCACATATGAGATGGAGGAAACAGAGAGACAAGGCTATTTTCAACAGGAAAAGCAGCACAGGGAGGAGAAGCAATATCAGGAAGGGAAGAGAAACCAAGGAGAGAGTCAGTGGTTATTCATCTTGGAGAGAGACAAAGGTGGTAACAGCCTCTGGGTGCTGTAAAGGACCCCAAACCCATCAACTGACTGATCCTCAACAGAGGATCCCATCCTTTGCAAATGAGGCTGCAATAAAGATGCTTCATGGCACAAAAGCACATCCACCTCCTCAGAAATGGCACTGGAATGTCCCAGCCCACCTCCCACGGAGAGAGATTTACACCTGGGATTGTTCCATGGGCTACATGAGAGCAGACACATGATTTAGACAGTCACAGATAACCTGCCTTCTGTTCACAGATTATAAACTCATATTTATAGTTCTAATTCTCCCCCCCCAAAATAAGTTGCATTTTGACTTTAAATGGGCAAGGTACAACCATCCCCTAAAATAGCAGGTAATAAGAGTTTGTTTTACAGAGCTGGCTCCTAACAAGGTCCTGCTGGAAGTGCCCTTCCTTTGGGCATCTGTGGTATTTGACAAAGAAGAAAACAACCTCCCCCTCTGCCCATTGTGGCATCTGCCCACGTTGTGGCCTCCTGACAGCGCAGCACTGGCTCCAATCCACTTCCTGACCATCCGGCTCTTAATGATTTGGCTGCAGGAATCCTGCTGAGCTCCATGTGCAAATGTGCAATAGGTCATGGACTCGGAATTGGGGCCTGGCCCAATCCTGATATTCCAGAAACATTTTTAGAAAGACAATATGCATCACGCAGCCTGGCCAATGGTCACACTTCATTCCTGTGACAGCCAAGACCTTTCCAAATGCAACCCAGTAATCCACAGTAGCATTCAAACAAGCGAGGGGTTACAGAGAAGGATGTGTTGCTGCTCAGAGTGCTCAGCTGGGCTGGCCTGGTTAAGGGCCGTCACGCTCTTGTGTGCCAAAGTGTCTGGCCAAGTCCACAAGAAATCCCACAATGTCAGACGAGAGTGTACAGAACACGTTTCAACACCGAGGAGGGGGGCAAAAAATCCAGCCCTCACCCGCAGGGTCCCTCATGTGAAGTCACATTTCACAGCCTGTCCAGAAGTGAGAGCTGAGTTCACGTGAAACAAAGCTCCTTCACCTGATTTCACACCCAGACCATCGGCAAAAATTGCTGAGATTCTCGGAGAATGGGCTGCACACTGCAGTCATTCATCAGCTCATGCTTTTCTCAACCCTGCCACCCCCCTCCTCGAAGCATCTGCATCTGCTCCACCTGGAAAAGGAGACGCCCGCCATCGCAGAGGAGATGGGAAGGCAAGAAACCAACGGGAATTGGCTCAGCTGGTAGACAAGCTCCTGGATTTAGAGCTGATTGAACAGGATGGGGTCAGGAAATTCAGGAAGGGAACCTGGAGATGAGGCTGTTCTGGTCAGGAGCCACCTCTCTCCAGAGCTCTGTGGGAGCACTGGCATTGCAGGTACAGCACTGCCAGGGCATCCACATGGAGCTGGTAGACAGGGCACAACACATGTTGGAAAACCAGATCCTGATGGACTGGCAGCTGGTGGATGGAGTCAGGAACAAGCATGTAGGTTTAGGCACTTGCATCACAGCAGCCAGCCAGGGCTGACCTCACTGAGGCAAACATTTTAAGCATCTGCACCTGAGGAACACCTCTGAACTCCCATCTGACTCAGCAGAGCCAGAGCAGGCAGAGCATCCTGCGGTGAAGCAGCACCTGCTCCACTGAACAGCTCTCCAGTCCCCCACTAAGTGTCCTCACCACATCCCTGCTCCCTAACGAGAGCCTGGGGACCCAGCTCACACAGAGGCACCTCAGCTTAGCCATTTCCACCTGTGAGAATCCCACCCTCTGGGATGAACTCAGGCGTCTAAATAACACTACTTCAAATAATGCTGCTGAAAAACATGGCTCTTCACCACCAGCTGTCCCTTCAGGGGTCTCTGAGAGGATATTAACGTGCATATTTAGGTAGATGAACCTATTCTCCTCATCTGGGCTCAAACAAAGCCCCTAATGGATCCCAGCCTGGTTTTTCCCGCCTCACTTCTAGCTCCTTGTTAAGCCGGGACAGCTTTGGTGTCACGCCCTGGTGGCCCAAAAGCATAAAAGGTTCCCATTGTCCCCGTTCTCATGAATGCAGCAGTTCATGAAACGCAGCGTGTGGGTTTTCATACGGCCACCGCGCGAGTGTGGGGCATCCCAACCGCCCCATAAACCTGCTCCTGGAAGGACTGGGAATGACTCAAGAATGTTACGAGGCAGCAGGAGTGAAAATCCTAGAAAAACCTCCTGCCCAGCAGCCTCCCCTGCTGCTGTCAGTCACGCTGCAGCTCCTGCAGGCGATGCCTGATGGGGAACCGCTGCCCACGGGCCCCAAACCACCCACGAGCCAAAAGGAGCCTTGGCAAAGCCCTCCTGTTTCTCGTCTCGCTCCCCAGCTTCCACAGCGACCTTCCCTCCTCCTGTTGCAAGCTCCTGTCACAGGCACTTTAAATCCACCTCGTTTCTTCAGGAAGCAGAGCAAGGCTGATCCAAGTCAGCAGGTTGCTTGGAGCGGTGCTGGAGAAAGTTTTCCTGGCTGGGCCCTGGGACAAGTGGGGAAATGTCTAGATCATGCTTTCAAACCTGGAGGGGCTTCCAGGACAGAACAAAATGGCCAAAAAAACCAAAAGGTCTAGGGAAGATGAGGTAGAATAAGATTTTATTATAAATTTATAATTTTGTGTTAAAGGCACCTCATAATAAGATAGTTCCTGCTTTCTTTTCAAGGTGTATCATGGCTCAGAGACAGATTTACTTCCATCCTACACAGAGCTGAACCTCTCCTGAACACACACGGCATCACCACTGAATAACTATTTCATCCACACCAAGGAAATGGCCACCTGAAATGCCTCTATCTTCTCACAGATGCGAGGCAGAATGAATTAAATTAAATCCAAAGCACAAAATATTTCATGCTCCCTCTGGTCCAAACTCCACAGCTACCACACAGCAGCAGAGCTGTAACTCAGGAGTAGAAACAATAAAGGAGTATCCTTTGAGTTATATGCTGTAAAAAGAGCTTCCACCATGAAAACGAAGCCAAACAAAGCCAACTGGTGGGTCAGAGATAGCATCACACACGGAAATCATGTCCTCCCACTCTCCTCTGAACAACCACCTGGTCTTGGTAGTCCCAAACAGAGTCGTTTGGGAGGGGAATGAAGCTTTTTGAGCTAATTAGCTTGACCTAGGAACACACATTCCCATTGATCTCGCTGTGAGAACACCAAACACCGACAAAGGCGGAACGAGGAAAACAAAGCGAGACAGAACCATCTTTCCTGGCGTTTGCTTCTCCGGGGAAATTAGATAGGGCTGCTGGACTGGCTGCCCAAATGGCTTTACAAGAGCCATGGGGAGAAGGGATCACAGCAGAGCATTGCTATGCAACATGTAATCCTTCCTCCCAACAATGGTTTCGCTGCGAAGCTCAGACTAAGTGCCCCCGTAATGATCAGTCTCAGACATGCTGCAACACACAATTTCTCAGTGTTTTAGCTGAGGACAGATTCCCATTCATTCCCAGCTGGGTCACGGGGCCCTGGCCGTGGTTTTCAGACAACTCTTGTCTGGGCAGCAGCAGTGGGAATTCCTGGGTTATGGCTCCGCTGTCGTCATGGCTGGGCTGCGGCTCCGAGGCTTCCGACCATTCGCTATGGTTCGGGGCAGAGGAGGGAGCACTGAGCCCTCCCCAGGGCCAGCTCATCCAGGGAAAAGCCTGCCCGTGCTTCAGAAAGGGCTTTGGGATGCTTCTCCACAAACCAAATGCCTTCCATCCCCTCTGCACGGATCCCTCTTCAATTTAAATAGGCTTAGTCATTCCCTCAGCCCCGGGCATTAATGTTTGTTTGGACAGCAGCCACGGTCCCCACACAACCAGCAGACCAGACTTGTCCCTTAACACTGCCCATGCCATTGGCTGGATTAGAAGTTTTCCCTTCTTTTTCCTTCTATCTCATTAAAAAAAAAAAAAAACTTCTTCTCAGCCTGTTCTCAACTTGTTTTTCTCAGAACAATTTTCCCTTTCCACCACCCTCCCTTCTTCAAAAATATGGGCACACATATTTCAGTGACATATGTATTAAAATACAAACATTTAAGCACAAACATAACCCTACTTAAAACTGAGAACTTTAGAAGTATTTTTCCCCCCTTTTGTATTCCTTCACATCCACATAAACAATTAACTGCAAACACTTATGGACAACGGTAAGCAATTTTTTCCAGAGTTCTGATTTCCAGGCCTTAGAAAGGCTTTGGCTGAGCCAATCTCAGCCTGAAAAGAGGGAAAAATCCAGAAAGCATTCCATAGGCATTCCTACCTGCAGCAATTAATACCAGTGGTGGCCCTGAAAACTGATCCGTACATCGAGCCTAGGGCTCGTCTCAGGATGTTATTTTCTAGGTTTGGTTTGTACCCTGGTAAAACATGTAATGGGATTTCTCCCTGCACACACAACCCTAAAGAAGCTGCCTAAAGGATGCATTATATCTCCTATTTTTTTTTTCCTGTCTTAAGCTCATATATCTGTCCCAAAAACAGCGATTATTCCACATCTCGAGGGTGCAGAAGAGAAACACGTCGGTATTAACATTTAAATTTGCCTGTCAGATAAACTCTGGAATTGGACTGGAATCATGTTTACTGGGAGGAACTGGATGGGACTGGATGGTCAGTGCTTGTAAACACAGTCCTCTGCAACAGGAGACCAGGGTGCAAGTCTGTGCTTTGCTACGCCTGTGTGTGACCTTTAGGGAGTCACTTAATCTTCCGGGGTCTCAATTTCCCCACCCTGTAAAATGGAGATGCAGAAATGAAAAGGGTGCTGTGCTCTGATAACCTGTTATGTGATAGCTCATGAAGTTCCTCAGACAGATGATAGCTGGGCAAACATCTCCCTGATATGGAGAGTCGGTCTCCAGCACGCTCAGCTCCTCCAGAGTGATCCCTGCCAGCACTGCCTGGGGTGGGGGGGGAAGGCCATTCCTTGCATGGAATTCCAAAATAAGCAAGTCAACAGCAAGGAAAAGTCCATGCACCTCCCACTCTCCTCTCCAGAGCATCCCATACGGTTCAAGGTATAAGGTGTTTCAGATGTAATGTGTCTCAGGATGGGTCTGGACCAGAATCCCACAGCAAGGTTGACAAGGATCATGGCAGGGGGTTGGAATGAGATGATCCTTAAAGTCTCTCCCAACCCAACCCACTCCAGGATTCCGTGATCCTTCAGGAACATGCCCATAGTCTGCACAGACCAAAACATACCGTGCGAAACCAATCAAGCCTCATGGAGGGAACCAGTTTCAAAGCAGGATGTTTCCTAAAGAGAGACCTTTTTAGGGGGGAAAAGACTTTTTTGCTCTCCATGTCACTGCTTAAAGAGAGACCTTTTGGGGGGAAAAGCCTTTTTTTTTTGTTCTCCGTTTCTGCCCTCCCATAGTTCTGCACTACACACCTGTGGCTCTCAAGGGTCCTGAAGGCAAAGGGTTGTGTCCCTACCTCTGGAAGGATAAAGGAAAAAGGGAATGAGAACAGGATAATTTTTTTTTTGCCTTGGGTAACAGCAGCCCCCTTCAATAGTGCCCCTTGGATCTGTAAGACATGCTTGACCAGACATACCTCTGGAAGAGGTCAGCACTCCTGGGATTAAGAAACTTAGCAACGCTCCAGAGAGGGAGTTGGAAAGTCATGTTTAATGATACTTTGCTGAGAAACTGGGCAAATTTAATTAAAACATCACTTACTCAAGCCCAGTGGAACTAATTGAGTGCTCTAATATTCCGACTTTTCATTAATGGGTTACAAAAGAGGGCTGCACTTGTGTGTACAAGAGGGAGGGGGGGGAGGATATAGAGAGAAGATGAGAGGTTTAGCGAGGCTGCCTGGGCTTCTTTTAATATAACTGAGAAACTTCACTGCTGGCAATGGGGTTTTAATGCAGTTGGCTTCTCTCACCACTACCACCCCCTCGACACACACAACCATCTCCCCCCAACACACACCCTTCTCCACCCAGGACCCCTCGGAAAGAATGGCTGGATGAGAAAGAGTAGATTTGGCAAAGGAAGGGAAATTGCTTTTTTAATAAGTGGTCTATTCAGAGCTCCTGCTTTTCAATAAAGAGGAGGCTGGAGAAGTCCTGGTCTAATTACCTCATCCTCACACCAGACAAGCTCGCCCTTTCATTAACCACTGAGCTCATATCACATAACTTGGTGAGCCACCACGGGCACAACGTGTTCAGTGATTAGTTCACTGGTGGCAGCAAAATTACAGGCAGCCCATCGAGGTTGTTAAAAAAAAAAAAAAAAGGCAGAAGTAAAATCATAATTAAATGAGAGACACTAAAAGTAGGCGGGATGGGATAATGTCACCCTTCAGAAGCACACGGATTGTTTGCTGGGGTGACACCATGGAGAAACTGCCGCGTCGACCAGAAGGTCGGTTGCCAAATTACTCAGGTAAGCACAGGTCTTTTTTTTTTTTTTTTTTTTTTTTTTTTGGTTGCTTTTTT
>VZRE01010638.1:193536-207223 GCA_013396775.1 Cephalopterus ornatus
GGGGGGGTTCACTTCTCCCTCCCCTCAAAACACGCTCCCCAGCCCCTATTAGATATCGCAGGGAGGTCAGCTCGTGGAGTATTTAGATGGTTGGGCGGGTTGACACATCATCTGATCTATTTTGGGAGCAGTTTACGGGTCTGCAATTCCTCCCCTGCGCAGCAGCGATAGCTTTTCCACTCTAATGTCACATTATCCTCGTGGCAGGTTTCAAAACTAAACAGGTGAAAAAACAAACTTTCGGGGCGCTGGAGAGAGCAGGATGCACCGGGGACAGCATGGGGATGGGATGGGATGGGAGAAGTCTGTCCTCCTTCTGAGCCCCAGCAGAGGTTGTGGGAATGAATTGTGAGCACGGAGGTTGGTTCCTCACAAAGCTCAACAGGAAGATACTCAAAGGCTCTTGCATGGAAGTTATCCCACGACTAAAGGGGTCTCTTGAATGTCTTTATGAAGGAGCTTTGCAGTCCTGACGTTCCGCAAGCTTCAAATGAAGCTTCAATGGTCAGAGCTGCAGCTGAACAAACCAACGCTGGCCAAGGGTTCAAACCCATCAGACAAGGACAAGCCACCAGTGCAGGAGATTGTGGTGTTGTTTGACTTCAGCCAGAACATAAACTACTGTCTTCTGCTGCAGATGCAAGGGCACTGCGTGATCCCTCCCTCCCTGACATCCTTCGGACGTTGCTTTTCCCTGGATCTCCCCCAGCACCCCAAAACTCTGCTCATCCACACCACAGTTTGTGCAAACAAGGGGAAGAGGGGAAGGACAAACAACGTGAACATCTGTGGTGGTATCTCCTGATGGTCATTCACCAAGACAGGCCCAGATCCCACAGCACTACGGGAACGGTGCCACCCTCCCTCAAAGGACTCAAGTTTTGTGGAAGGGGAGCAGATGCTGCCACAGTGGTTAACCACAGGTGATAAATGAAGCAGCATTGAGAGCCAAGCTGTTTTTAACAGCTGGCAGGACCCTCACCTACCTTCTGAAGGTGACCTGACTACGGAATACTGGCCAGGACCTCAGCCAGACCTGCTCCTGCCAACACTTCAGGTGAACACCCTCAGAGTACTTGCTGACTTCGGCACATCCGTCTATTTTTATGATGCCATATAAGGTCTAGAGGAGCAAAAAAGTCGCAATAACCGAAATACTACAGGTCAGGAGAGCCATGGTTTTATTCTGTGAGTGCTGCTGAGCTGATGGGACTGCTTATTGTCTGTAAAAAAATTTTTAAAAAATCAGGGAGAGCAATTTTTTACACAGGCAGATAGTGATGGGACAAGGAGGAACAGTTTTAAACGAAAAGAAGAGAGACTGTGATTATATATCAGGAAGGAATTCTTCCCTGTGAGGGTGGGGAGGCCCTGGCACAGGTTGCCCAGAGAAGCTGTGGCTGCCCCTGGATCCCTGGAAGTGTCCAAGGCCAGGTTGGACGTGGCTTGGAGCAACCTGAGATAGTGGAAAGTTTCCCTGCCCATGGCAGGGGATGGAACTTGATGGCCTTTAAAGTCCCTTCCAACCCAAACCATTCTCTGATTCTATGATCCACCTTCAAAATCAATGCATTTGTGCTCAGTAATTAAAAGGAAACTCCTTTATTATTAAATAAATCCTTAATTATTAAAGCAGCACGTGGGGAACACTCAACCAACCAGTCTTAAGGAAAGCATTTCCTTCCTGTATCGATCATCCATCCGTCCATCCATCCACCAACGTGGCATTAAAAAGGCAGGGGGGAGGACAACAAGCCAAGTGTTATTCATAGCAAATTCTGATTAGATTATGAAACTTTAAGAAGATCTTAACAAGTGGACAGTGTGCATTTTACATAATTAGCTTGTTACTTATAAATGCCTCCCATAGTGCCAATGCCAGATTTTCACCACCTAAAATAGCCTAAAGCTGCTGGATTCGGGAGCTCCTGCCATCCCAATTTAGATCAACTCAAACACAGAAAACCACGAGGTGGTTTCGTTACACCAAGATTAAGGATTGAATCGGCTCTTGTGTGCCTGGAGCTTGGAAGGGGGTAAAAGATTAGAGGGCAAAGACATATTATGTCACTCTGTACCTCGCCAGCCCAATCCTCACTGAATGTCAAAGCTGTTCCTCACTGCATTTTGAGAGATTTCAAGTTACTTTTGGGGGGGACAGAGCCTTGCTTTAAGGCTGGATGTAAAGACGCACGTTGTGGGATGCCACAGCTGCATCCATATTCATTTAGCAGAGATGATCCTTTTGGCTGCTCCCCAGCTCCATGAGACACATCCTTCATCCAACTGGGACTGTTTCACCTCAGTTCCAAGAAGCAGCTCAGAGCAAGCCTTGAGTCACAACCACTGCCTAAAAAAGGTGACCTCAGGAGCAGCAAACCAGCAGCAAAGAAACCATTTGAGCTGCAAGTTGTTCATGTCTGAGAAGGAAGTCCCCAACAAGAGCAGAGCTACACTGTTATTCCTATCCCAATCTCTGCAATACCCCTTCCCAGTTCCTGCAGACAGAGAAAGGGAGAAACATTTTCAATTCTAAGGTAAAGAAGTGCAAGAAAACATGCTGGAAAGATCCTGAGGACAAACTGTCCTCCTGGGAAGAGGATCCAAAGGCTTGGAGTTATCCCAGCAGGCAAAGATCATCCAAGAGACCTTCGGCCAGTTTGTGCAAGTTCCCATTTTCTAAACCATCCACTGACAACAAGCAGAGCAGAAAGATGGTCCTTAAATCAAGGGTTACCCAAACAAAATGATGCCCCAGCTTCCCATACTGAGATTACTGAGAGATCAGTAAAGCTGCCACGGGTAATACTGAGTGTGTCCTTTCAATATTCCATATAATGGCCATTGCCAAGGACTGGAGGGGGAAATGGTGGCCACGTGCAGTGAACAGTCCCAAATAAATTGAGGGAACAGGAAAATACTTCTAGTACCTAATGGGACCCTGCAGGAGCTGGAGAGGGACTTTGGACAAGGGCATGGAGGGACAGGACAAGAGGGAATGGCTTTAAACTGGAACAGAGCAGGGTTAGATGGGATATCAGGAAGGAATTCCTCCCCGTAGGGGTGGTGGGGCCCTGGCACAGGTTGCCCAGAGAAGCTGTGGCTGCCCCTGGATCCCTGGAAGTGCCCAAGGCCAGGTTGGAGCAGCCTGGGCTAGTGGAAGGTGTCCCTGAACATGGCAGGGTTTTTGAACTACATCTTTAAGGTCCCTTGGAACCCAAACCATTCTGGGATTCTGTGATTTCCCTCGGTCTTAATAGTTTTACTCCTCGGACCCCAGAAACATCACTGGGTGCACCCTCTTCAGCAAATCTCCAGTACAGGATATGAATCTTTTCCTTTTAAAAAGGTTCCCAAATTACAGCTGAATGGAGGGCACAGGGCTCCAGCTGAGTGTGAGAAACTACAGCGAGGCCAGAAGCTCCAACTGAAAGATATCCCGTTAAATCTACTCATTTGGGAAGAATCAAAGCCAACTGCTGCACTTCCTGCTCTCAGCTGTAGAGTGCTGACCCAGGATGACATTCTGCCTTACAACATAAATTGTTTGTGTGGTCTGAAAATACACTGGGAGATGCAGCTCCTAAGTCCAGGGCTGGATGATGAAATTTAAAAGACATTTAGCTGACATCTCCTTTGAAACAATTATTGATATTCCCAAACTCCTCTTGAATTCAAAATGATGATGCAGAGTCCACTTGCGAAACAGATGATGGGGATATGAAAGTTTGGTCTCTAAATTACTCCTTGGGAATTCCTTTGAGAACCAGAAGTGGAAGAAGCAAAAAAAAAAAAATAACTAAATTGTTCCGCACAAACTGCCTGCGTTTCAGCCCCTCAAGGGCCAGAAAACATGTGCAAGCAGTAGGAAATCAACTCTATTTAAAAGGTTATTCTGCACGAGATATTCCTGTCCAGATTCCCACCTTGCCTTCATTCCCTGAGGAAAACTAGAGGGAAAAGAGGCAGTGGACCACGGCAGGAGCAAACTGATCTTACCAGCACTATTTCTGAGAATTAAAAGCCACTCCTGCGGGGCCACGACAGAGGGCAAATTCAGTGAGAGAGAGAGAGAGCTTTTACAGTTGTTCCCAAATCATTTGCAAACCTCATTTTCCCCGTCTCTGGGTTTCCCCGGTGTGACAACTAAACGTGGGATGACCGGTAATAATTCCAAGCGCTCCAAAGTAATGAAAGGAAAGCTCCGGCCCCAGAAGGGATGCTGTGGGTAAGTGGACTCCGGACAGCCTTCTCCGGGCTCTGTGGCTCAGGCAGCAGCTCAAAAACACCCAGGAGGAACCAAATGTGTTTTCCATGGGGTGGAGAACGTGGATAATGAGTTCTAAATCAGCCCTGGGGCCGGGCAGTTAATGAGAACGGGCAAGGAATATTCAGTAATTGCCCAGCCACCGGGAGAGGGGAGGGACTTGCAGAACAAACCTCGCATGGAATCACGAGCCGGAATTCCAGTGCAGTGCAGAGATGATTGAGGTCACTCCTACAGTTCACCTCTGGAGTTTCCCAAATTAAACTGTGAACAGTAATCGCATATTAAAAGGTATCTCCAGACACTTTGGGTGCTGGCATTAAAATCACACCACGTCTGGATTCACTTGCTGATGCACTTCAGTAATTATGGTCAATTTTTACATATATTTATCATTAATTACGTTCAGCACTCCAAGGAACACACATATTCCAGGGACTCCAGCCTGTATCTGGGATAGTAGGGAAATCCCACGGCGTGTATAAATAAAAAGGTAATGTGTTTGACAATCAGGTGGAATTTGTCCAGTATTGGAATGCTACAATATGAAAAATAAAAATTCGAAGTAAAATAAAAATTCAAAATAAAAATTCAAAAATAAAAGTAATAAAATAAAAATAAAATAAAAACATAGAAATAAAAATAATAAAAAATTAATAATAAAAACCAAAAAATAAAAGTAATAGTAAAATAATTATGATAAAAATAAAATAAAAATAAAAATAATAAAAATAAAATAAAAATAAAATAATAAAAATAAAAATACTAAAATAAAGTAACAATAATAAAAATAATAAAATAAAAATAATAAAAATAAAAATCCCCCACATTGGGCATATCCCACAAGCAAGAGAACTTTGCTGCAACTCTTCACGACCAACCTGAGTCTCCCTTTTCAGCTCAGCCCTTTTGTATCCCAACATGACCAGTAATAAAGAACACCCAGAACCCCTCTCAAACTCCTCCATCAACAGATGCTCATTAGAGTTAATCACAACCAGAGCAGCTCCAGCCTGAAATGGAGTTTCCATCTGTCTTCAAAATGCACGTGGGCTTGCTGTACAATTCCCACATCCCACCTATTTCAGTGGGTCCGGAGTCAATATTCCCAGGATGATACAGGGCACAACTACAAGGAACCAATCAGAATTAGAACCAATGGGGTAAAAAAGATTTAAAAAATAAAAATCAGAAGATTTAACTTCATTTCTGAGTGTCACAAAGGTGCTCGGCTGTAGAATAAAATAAAAAAAAAAAAAGATATGAATAATGATAGTTGAGCAGAAGTAAATTGATATTTCCGCTAAAAAAAAAAAAATAAAAAAGAATATACCCAGGGATAAATCTTTCCATCAGGTTTCCTCCCCATGGGGATAAGCAGGACCAGAGCTGCCCTTCGATACAAGATCACACAAAGATAATTCAGGGCAAAAGAAGTTAAAATCTGGCTGAACCACCATCTCTACCCTGCCTTGCACTTGAATTCAGCAGGAATTATGTTTTCCCTTGAATCCTGGGGCAAAGCACATCTGAAGGGAAGGGTATGAACGTGAGCTGAAGGGGCATAATTAGGAAATTCAGGGAATTTTTGAGTTTTAACAGACACACACCCCCCAAGAGGAGCTCTCCTCTTGGTTTCGGGTACAAACCGAGCCAGAATTCCCAGAGCTTTAAGCAAATCTCTGCACGGCCTCGTTGCTGAGGCAGCAGCTGAAACCCAATAGCGCCGCCACGAAACTTGGCCACGTCCTTCTCCTGGGCTTTACGTCCTTCCCTGGGAGAGGGGATCACATTCCCCAGCCCCTTTCTCCGTCTGAGCTTGAGACTTTCCCGTTGGCCCCGTGTCAGGAGAACTGTCCCACCCGCAGCCTTGGTCTCTCACCTTCTGCCAAGCCCTGCACCGGCCGCCCCAGCTCCCTCCAGCCCTCCCTGAGGTTATGGAGGCATCTAGCATCCCCCGGGCTGCATTCCCAAGGGACACCATCCCACAGGTCTCACCCCTCACTTCCCTGAAGCGCAGGTTACGGCTCTGAAGGCTGAACCACAGGAACGAGAGTGGCAGGAGCTCGCTTGCTTTGCCAGCTCTCGCCCCACCACAGCCCCCGGAGCGACATTCGTTTCCTGGGTGGTGGAGAAAGGAATCCCCCTCCGGTTTACCCCTCTCCAGCCCCAAAACAGCAGTGGTTCAGAGCGCCCCAACAACATATAACCCTCACGTGCAGCTGGAGCAATAAAAAACACCGAAACTAAAAATCAGGGAAAGGCATTTTATAGCAAGGGGACAACTGGGAGACATTCACTTTGTTGTTACAGGCTGACTAGCAGGTCTCAGCATGAAGGCAGCAAGAATAACCCATCCCAGCACACAATTATTGTCATTTGTCATCAAAAATACTCATTTCTTCCACCCTGTGTCGAGGAGTTTGAGCAAGTACTCAAGACTAATCTCCTTAAGCTCATGATTTCCAACTTCTTGCTGAAGGATGTCCATATTGAGAGCTTTGACATTTCAGTAACAAACTCTGATCAATTCTGGAGCTGTCAAGGAGCAAAGGGAACTTCAGCAAAGCAAATGGCAGCTTCAAGGAGGAAAATAAGGCCCAAGGAACACAAAGGTAAGAGGAAGCCTTTCTGCCGGAGCTCTGTAACATGATTTCTTTGTGAATCAAAAAGCCTTCTTCACAGTGGAATTTTCCTCTGAGGTAAAGAGGGCTTGCAACTAATTAAAAAAAAAAAAGCCCTCCAAGTTTCCAAAGTATTTCAAGTGATAAAACCAAAAGTTACAGCCTGAAAATAAATCATAACAGTAATATGCACACACTTGAGAGGGAAAAAAACAACAGATATAAACCTACACTGGAAAAATCTTACACTTCGCGCAGCCAAAATGCCAGTTGATACATGTCACATTTGGGCGCTCCAGGCAACGCTATCACAATGGCTAATACAGGCAGGCAGGGCTCCAAGACGAATGTCCAAAGCCCAAGAGGACACACAGATGCTCCCCGGAGCCTTAAGAGAACAGTGATGGCATCTCAGGCCTTTTGCTGAAGCTTTCACACGCGTCCAGCATCTCGAGCGGCGGCGCAAGTCAAAGCAAGGCTACGACCTTTGAGACGCCGTTACCGGCTAATCCTGCCCGAAGGAGGGCCTCAGAAAACATTTAGATTGAAGTATCCATGAGATTAAGATGTTTATCCCTCCTGTGTTCTGCACAGTTGTGATTTCAGTGTCTCCTGGCTGCAAGAGCTCGGGAGGACCAAGGGCCAAGAACGAGAGAGGGCGACCCGGGCGAAGGGAAGGGATAGCAACGCTAACAAATGTTCCTGTGTTTGCTGGAAACCTGTCACCAGCCCGCAGATAAAAGAGGGAAACAAAACTAGGGGAGATTTTCCCCCAGATGGAAATACCTTGTGTGGCCAAGTTGACAAATCTACTGGGTTCAAGAAGAACTAAGAGCAAAACGTGAGACTACACAGGATGAAATGTTAAGACTTTCCAGGTGTTTGTACATGGCTCCAGCCAGAAGTGCCAGGAACCCCTTTAGGTCACCCCAGCCCATCGACAGCCCAAAGCTGCCTCAGCACAAATGCTAAGGAGGAGGTCAATTAACTCCTGCTCTGACTGCAGAAACTGTTCCAGCAATCACATGCAGAGATGAGGGTCTTCCCTTCTCCCATTCCAAACTGGAAGGGTGTTTGGCACCAGAGTCCCCACGGGGGAACCTCAGGGAGACATTCAAATTATAGAACATCCTGAGTTGAGACTCACAAGGATCATTCAGTCCAACTCCTGGCCCTGCACAGGACACACCAACAATCCCACCACATCCAAACCCTCCTGGAGCTCTGGCAGCTTTGGGGCCGTGCCCTCTGTCCTGGGATGGCTGTTCAGTGCCCAACCACCCCCTGAGGAAGAACCTTCTCCTGAGATCCAACCTAAATCCCCCCGACAGCTTCATGCTGTTCCCTCAGATGCTGTCAGTGGTCACCAGAGAGCAGAGATCAGCACCTGCCCCTCCACCTCCCCTTGGGAGGGAAGGTGTTGATGGCCATCCCTGGAGGAAAACGCTGAGCTCTTCCAAACACAGTCTGCAGCAAGGGAATGAAGGTCTCCAAAGCAACTTTGGCCAAGCACCACAGAAAAACATACTCTGTAAAAAGTGGAGAAGATTTAGGTAATACAGCAGGAGGGAGGATGAAGACACAGTAGGTAAGAGCATCCCTCAGCGCATATGGAGTGAGGAGGAAGGGGTTTGTGACAAGGTGACCAGTCAAAGCCTAACTCTCCTGAATCCCAAAGCAAATAGGATTTGAAGAGTTCACCAAGCACAGTTTGGAAACTCCAGAGTTTAGGACACTCACACCAGACACCATAACATTGTTCCAGCACAACAAATCCACACTGAGCTACATTGCCCAGAGACGTCGTGGACTCACCGTTCCTGGAAGTGTCCAAGGCCAGGCTGGAAAGGGTTTGGAGCAACCTGGGATAGAGGAAGGTGTCCCGGCCCATGGCAGGGGCTTGGAACAAGATGACCTTTAAGGTCCCTTCCAACCCAAACCATTCTAGAATTCTAGAGTCATGCCTTTGAGTTGGATGCTGCATGAGGGCATGGGACAAGTTATCCAGTGCTTCCCTGAGGTCTCTGTGCCAAGACCTGTTGTGGTGTGTTTAGGATGGCGAGTTGGTCCTGGGCAAGGATGGTCACTGATAATTTTATGTTCCTACACATTTGGTCATCATAAATGTGTGGGTGATCAGAGGGAGAAAACATCAGGACACCACTGGACATTCCCCAGACAAGGTTTTACAGCCTCCCCTCCCTAAAAAACCCCACTGGTTCCACACTGAATGCCCCAGAGCTTGCAAGGCAGGTTTAATTTTAGAGCACACTCATGGGATTTGCTTACATAATTTTCTTGATTTGGAAGGCTTTCTATTTTTCTTAGTGAGAAAAGCCGTCCAAATTTATCACGTTAAGCAGGAGGGCCTGTAAGGATCTTAAAATACATTGGCTGCGATTCCCCTTTGAAAGTCTGCATATCACAATTAGGGCAACATGGAATTAGAGCAGCTTTTAAAAGTGAGGTGGCAAAGAAACCATTAAAAAGGACAAATCCTTACCAAGTTACATTGGCACCTAAACACAACGACCCACAGGTTGTCCAGAGGCTGCTGAAAACAGGGCAGCAAGAGATCAAGAAGTGTTCCAGTTTGAACCCTTTAAGCAGGATGTATACAAATCCCACAGTAGAGATTCTGATTGATTTGCAAGTGATTTTGAGAACACCATCTTTGTGCTAAAGGCACATTTGTAACTAGTGGAGAAGATGCTGGCCTTATCTGCACAAGAAAGAAATTTCCCCTTTGGGTATCCTGCAAACCAGTCCCCGGAGTCCCAGAGACAGGACTTGGCAGCAGCCTTGATACTACTCCAGATTTAATTCTGTTCAGCTCCTCCTTGGCTGGAAGTAGTATCAGGAACACAGCAAGAACCTGGTCACAGCAAGGACTCAACTTCTCAGGTTTGTTCTCACCGACCTGCAATCACAAAAAGCCATAAAACCCTTACACCAACATCTCACTTGATCCATTACTCCCAATTTTCGTACTGATCATTTTTGTAGATGGAAGTTGAGTTTCTCCTACAGCAGGTATCTCCAACCCTGTGGACAAGCTGCAGGGGTAGGAGGAAGTGGTCAATTTACAGGGCCTGAAAACAAAGGAAACTTCTCCAATCCCATGAATGCGACAGGTCAACTTCCCTCAGATTCAAGATTCACAGGAAGGAGAATTCAGTTTAAGTGTTACCACCTACCTACCTACTGAAGACCCATCTCAGGGGCTACTCCAGTAGGTCCCTCCTGCCCAAAAGTCATAGCAATGCACAATGGAAGAAGTTATACCTCAAGTAGAATCATTTAATGTGGGACTCAAATACAACTCAAGTCTATGAAGGTCTTGCCTTTCGGTTTCCACAACTTCTGACTACTTAAAGAGCAGCCCTGGAGCTCCCTGCCACCTCTCCAGGAAGCCACGAGGGATGGAAAGCCACACCTGGGGCTGCTCTTTGCAGTGAGCAATTCCCACTTCCAAGGCAGCTTGTTAGACTCCCACACTCTGGATGATGGTCACCAACACAAGCCTCCTACACTGCATGACCTCAGAGAGGCCTCCAAAAAGCTGTCCTAGAATGGTCACAGAATCACTGAATGGCTTGGGCTGGAAGGGACCTTAAAGATCACCTCATTCCAACCCCCTTCCACCAGGCCACGCTGCTCCAAGGCCTGTCCAACCTGACCCTGAAACATCTCTCAGCAAGACCTTGGTGTCTTCTCAGGAGTGAAGCTACAACTCGGCTGCTCACCCAGAAGTGATGTGTTCTCCACAGTCGCTATTTTCAGTACTTCCCAGAGCAATAGTCCCAAAAAGTCTTTAAGAAACAACTGGAGATGAGGTTAATAGCCTCATGTCTCCAAGAAGGAAACGCCAACAACTCACCAGGCATTGCCACCAAAACTTGGGGAGACAGAGCTCCTGGGTCAGGTAATTAAAAACCTGAGGATTTAATGCAGTGATAAGACTTTTCCCCCCTGCATGCTGGTAGAGAATACTCTGGGTATTTCTGTTTGAGGGTACTCTTTGAGCAAGAACAGAGATTTAGATTAAATATTAGGAAGAAATTCTTTACTCAGTGGGTAGTGAGGCCCTGGAATGGATTTCCCAGAGAAGCTGTGGCTGCCCCATCCCTGCAAGTGTCCAAGGGCAGGTTGGAGCAACCTGGGCTAGTGGAAGGTGTCCCTGCCCATGGCGGGGGGTGAAACTCGATGGGCTCTCAGGTCCCTTCCAACCCAAGCCTTCCTATGATAAGAATAATAAAAAAAACTCCCAAAATCTGACCATTGCTTTACATCATTGCTGCAGGAAACTTAACCAGCGAAACCAGATTTAATGCAGAACCACATCAGCCAACATCCCCATTTTCATTGTTTGTTCCCACCTCGTGGCCAAGCCTGAAGGCAACCACGGACTGAAGAGCAGCATGGTGATGACCTTCACTCGTGGACAAATTGCTAGAGGGGGAAGGAAGAGCTCTCTGGTGGTAAGAAAATGAGAATTAATCAGTTTATGGTTCAGGCAGAGCCGTAAGAGAGATGCAGACTTTGCACAGCAGCACAGTGGGTCCTTTGAGGGATCTCTGAGCTGCAGCACAGAGGGGTCTCACAGCCCCCACACCCCAAGGCAGCAGCATCCATGTCCTGCTTGAGTGCAGTGCCTCTTCCCTTCTCCACAGCCTGTGGGGATTCTCCATGAGAGCCATGAAAAAAACCCAACCTAAAGAAACTAAAGGTTTTTGTCCCTCCTCCCCCCCACAAAAAAAATCCTTATATAGCTGCCAGCTGCTGCTGTGACCACCCAAACTGCTCCCCCATTTCTCCAGTGATGCTAAACTAAGTAGAGGAGCTGAAATATCCTAAGCAGGAGGGGAGGGTGAAGTTACACAGGGCCATTAGTAAAATAAACCTTCCCTGGCAGGCTGGAGAAGCAGCACCAAGAGCAATGTTGGCACTTATTTCAGTCACTGGGTTTAACCCTTCCTCTCCTCAGCCACCATCCCCAGGAAAGGTGGCAATGCTGTGCCAAAGAGCCATTCCCTCCCCCAGCCCAGTGGTGGCCGATCAGCAGGGATTAAATTTGGGCCCAGAGCAGCAAAACAGGGGTCTCAGGATGGTGTTAAAATCAGATAATGGGCTGTAGGGACACAGAGAGTGGATGGAGAGCACCATCTGCAGAGGGTCAGTGCTACCTCCTCTGCCCTTCAGAAAGCAGAGTCCAAATGTTTAGGGTCAGAATGGAGGAAAAAATCTTGGTAATCGTTTTTCCCTCTGCTCAGGAATCTTCCCTGGCACTGGCAGGATTCCCCTCTTCACCCCAACGCACTCATCATCTGACTCTTAAAACGCAGAGGAAAACCCCATCCCACCAAACTCCCTCCAAAGAAGGAATTATCCTGCCCACTTGCCCCCGGGGCGCCACACGTAATGATTGTTTTTCACTCAAACTTCAGGGAAACAGAGGCCAAAGGCTTTTACAACCACAGCTCATCCTCAACTGGAGAGTTAAATTACTGAGCTAAGGAGGATGACCGTGCTGTTGGTCAAGTATTCCCAGTTCATCCAGTGCCTTCAGGACAGCAGAGAAAAACTGAGGTGTGACTCACTGCCCTGCATTTTTAAGTGAAAAAGCAAAGAGCTTGGTTTGGGGAATTACAGGAAAAAAAAAAAAAAAAGCACGATCAGGGAAAGAAAATAAGAGTAAAAAAAAATAAATAAAAATAAGAGAGAACAAAACCTCTAAAACACCCTGGCTGGGCATTTGAAAGCACTGGATCAGCAGATGCAGAAGCTTTTTAGAGGAGCTGGTTCACACATTAGCAGAGGTAAAATGTTTGCAGCTTTCTATGTGAGAGGCTGCCTATATTAGTCATCTGTAAGGGGACACTCCAGCAATGCTAAGTGGAATGAATCGAGCACAGGAATGCAAAGTGGGGTGGTTAAACCACATCACTTTTGGAGTGCCTCCTCCAAACAAGGCTCTAAAGTGCCCTTAATTCAGTTTTAGCCTGATTTGCATTGAAATCAAGTATGTTAAAGTGAATTAAGGACCTTTAATCCCCAAGGAGAGTGTTTCCACCAGGGCTAGTTAAGAGTAATTGAACTAATCCACTTTAAAAGTCAGTTCAGATTAGTTGTGCTAAGTGGCTGTGCAGATGAGGCCTGGGAGCACAGGGACTGTCTCTAGGCTGCAATAATCCCATCAATCTGCCTCTGGGGCTGCTCTGGGAGGACCAGGGAGAGAGGCTGGGAAGGATCCAAAACACTCAAATAAGAACACTAATAGAAATGTCTACTTGTGCTTGACAGGTGCCATCTGGTTGCAACCAAAGGCATTTTCCACATGTATTTTCTGTGCATACCATATTCCCTGGGCATGGCCAAGGGGCAGCTGGTTTTTACAGGCAGCTCCGGGACCAGGTTACTGGTCCAAGAAGTGCTGGCAGCATCTCTCACCCAAGCCATGCTCGAGGCTCACATCCCTCACTGAAATATGAAATAGTCTCCATTCCCCTTGTCCTGAAGGAGTCAGAGGATGTGTCTGGGCTCAGCGGAGGGCTGAAGGGACCAACTCCACCACAAACCAGTGCCAGGGGTGGTTGTTATCCCCATTTAGTGCCATCACACCCACCCCATTCCCAAATTGCTGCCCACTTCCCACTGGTTTCCACCGCAGCTTTTCAACCGGTCAGAGCAAAAGCAGTTCGCAATTCCCACGGAAACAGGGAACGTGAAGCTAAAGAGGGGCAACAGAAATCAAAGAGAGGGCTAAAACCCACCCCAAACCACATCCTGCCCCAGT
>VZRE01010638.1:207256-219726 GCA_013396775.1 Cephalopterus ornatus
ACACCAGGCGGAGCACAGGTTTTGCCTTTCTAGGAAAGCCCCGAGCCCCTGTTCGATCCAAGCCAGTTCTTCCCCAGCTAAGAATAATCCCCCCAGCTGCTGTTTGATGTCCACATTGCCATGGAGGCAGTGTTTTTTCTACGGGAGATCCACAGGGGACAGGGAGCGGGGCTGCGTGTGTTCGCTCCAGTTAATGTTTCCTGTGCGGTTCAGGCCGTTTTACCTACAGGTATGTTTATTCCACTACTTTAGCAAACCAGCAGACTTTTTAATGGAACTGTTGATATTTTTCCTGGCTGCTGCTCCTCCTGGAGAGGCGAGGCAGTGTACAAATGAAGTTCATTCCTAGCTCCAGCCCGAAGCTACTCTTCTCCTCCTGGGACCGCAGGGAATTGGAGGTTTCCATTGCACTGGTCAGGTTTCTTCCCTTCTCCAGCCTTCAAGTTTTAGATACACAAACAGAGGCTCTGGGGCAGCTGACAGTAGCGAGAGAAATGTGTGGCTGGTGCTTTAAGCAAGGGCAGCAGCTGCCCTGGAAATCCAGCCACACATCCCCCAGCAAGGCCCTGGAAAAGGAGAGCAGGTGCAACACTGCACCCCTAAAATGAAGCCTCCACTACCCATCCTGTTTTGCAGTCAGACCTTGCAGCCTGAAGCTTGGTGTCTCCTGCTTACAAACACTTCAGAGCTCACTAAGCCATCAGTAGGAGCCCCATACTTTTGTCTCTGAACCCCTTTTATTGCTGCAACAGGAGCAGGAACTCCAACCCAGAGGGTTCTGCTTCATCAGGCACCTACTGAAAGCACTTTGGGATGTGATTCATAGTCCAGCAGCCCTCTAGGGCCCTGGGAAGAACCAAAGGATGTGCAGCAAGTCCCTGACTCGGCTCACAGCCTGCTCACTGGGAGAACAGTCCTGGCTTACAGCTGAAGTACCCCGAGGTGCCCAAAGCCATACAGATCCTGAACAACCACTGCACTCCCTTCACCCCCATGGTGCAATTGGGTAAAACTTAGCCCAGGCCTCTGAACACACCCAGACACACCAGACCCCAGCTTCAGAGCCACCTCAGTCCAAAGCTCTGGAGAGGAGCCCTCCCAAGAGCTCTGGTAACAGAGTGAACAGCCCCCCACACACAGGCAGGAGCATCTGTTTGGACAAGGCCACCCAACTGCCCCTGTGCTGCTCACTGTCCCACAGCACCTGCAGCAGAACACCCCTGAGAGCAGCTCACCAGCTCCATCCCTCACTCTGTGCTGGAGCCTTCAGCCTCTGGGAGGAGGTGGGATCACCTTCCTCCTCCCCGAGGTGCCCCACTGCGGACAGGGAGAGCATCCAAACCCTGCCAGCTGAAAAATACACCCAGTGTCATTATGGAACAGGGTCATCCAGCCTGGTGCAGTCCCAAACTGAGGGATTTTTGTCCCAGTGAGTCAGAGAAGGCCAAGCTGTCGAGCTCACCTCCCCCCTCCCAGCGCCAGCTCCCGCTCTCAGATTTTCCATGAGCTTTGCAGCAGCACAAGGGCCTCCAGGGATGCAGGGATGAGGGAGGATGCCCTTCCTTACCCTGGTACCTCCCACAGGGCAGTGTCTGGGACAGCTCTAGTGAACCCAGTCCATGCACTGGGGAAGACTGGGAACACAAAATCCCCAGGGACAGACCTGCAGTTACTCTTAAGGCATCTCCACTACATCCAGTGAGATCTGTTGCTGCAGGGCCGTTGAGCCCTCTGCAAGCCCAGAAGACAAATGCAGGATTATTCCTGGTCCCACTCCCCCTCCAAGCACCTCCTTAGCCCAGCATGTGTCCTGCACCCTGCAGAGACACAGGACTCTGCCTATAAACACATTTTCATCAGCTACAGAGATCGCTATGGACATTACAGCCTGTACCACTGACCACAGGGACTGCTCAGAGCTGCGTTTAGTCCAGCTCACGCTCTCCCAAGAGCTGCTCTTCAGCTTCAGGCCTCTCTTGAAACTCATGCTAAGCCTCTGGATTTCCAGAGTCAACACGGGACAAGCCAGAAGATAGAAACAGTCACCAGGGATGCAACACAGCTGTGCTAATGAGCCAAGGGAAGTGTTGGATCTTTGGTCAGACCCTGTAATTCAGCTCAAGTGGCTGCTTCACCTCTGGCCTGTCAGATCAACTTGTTAACCACAGACTGGGAAATCGCTCCCTGCTTGCTCTCAGCTGGAGATTTATCTTTGGCAGGGGCTGAAAACATCCCTCCCCCCCTCACCTTCGATTACAGAGAGGCCCAGGGATGCAGAGAGAGAGTTGGGCTCTAAGTTTGCCAGGTATTTCAAGATCTCACCTTACACTGGAAGAGGATTAGGGCTGGAAAAGAATTTTGTCAAGATTAAGCTGAACAAGTCAGTTCTTTTAAATCAAGGCTCAGTTCTGGTGAACTGTCCCCAGAGGGGTTTGGGCTCCAGGATTGGGTTTCTTGGCAGAGGAGATGGGCAACACGGGAGAGCTGTAAGCTGAACTCTGTGTCCCTGAGCTGGGAATGGTCCCCTGAAGGCACTGACCGCACTGGGAGAGGTCCCCGGAGCCAACACCAGTGGATCCAGCTCAAAGAGGACCCTCATCCCAAATGCAATCCCTCAGCTGTCTCCCAGCCCCCACCAGCTGCTCTGACTCCCAGGTGGACACCTCATCCCTGAGCTGAACTTGGCTCCCAGACGCTCTGATGTCACAGCTCATGGATTCACATCCCATCTCAGCCCTGAGCAAGCCCAAAGCTGGGTCAGTGCAAGAAGCTCAGCCCTACAAAAGGCACCTCTGCCAGAGGCAGAGGGACATTGAGTGCGGCAATGCGCCCCAGAAGTCTCCTTGGAGAGTGCTGAAGGAGTTTTCCGGGACTCCTCAGGCCTGGCAAGGTTGGGATCCTTGTGCCTGAGGCTACAGAGCAGTAGGATGTAAATAAGCTGAGAAACCCCAAAATACAGCGGCCTTCCCGTGTTAAACTCAAGTGGAAGCACACTTGCTTTGCTTGCCCGAGTATTTCGCAATGCTTCGTCTGATGAGCCCTCAGCCACACGCCCCCACCGCCTCAGAAGGGGCTCTGCGCCCACAGGAGACAGGACTGACTGGTTTGCCACGGGAATCAGCAGGCACTGAAGTCAAAACAAGATTTGGGGGAAGCCATCCCTCTGGGAGACACTCCGGCAGAGCTCCTGCAGGCAATGCAGTGACCCTTCCTCCTGCAGGCAGAGAGAGGAGCTCCAGTGCCAAGGCCAGAAAGGGGAGATCCCCACCAAAACCACGACCCCTGGTAGCTGAGGGCTGGTGGTTTTCCACACCCATTCCAAGCGTGGCATTGCTTGGACCACCGGGGCAAAATGAAGCCAGCTGCAAGCTCAGCTTCAGCGCAGGCAAAGAGAACCATCTCAACACAGCCAGAGCATGGAACATTTCGCTGTGGCAGCTCCAGGGAGCAAGGTGTGTGCTGACAGCAACCCTAAAATGGAGCTGCAAAGCCCCCACAGGGTCCTCTGGACCAGCAAGAAGCACCTTCACCCCCAATCTCCAGCTGCAATCTCAAAAAAAAAGGTGCAGTTACACCCCCTGGGGCTGGCTGGCTTTGTTTCTGTTGCAATACCAAGCATCAGATCAGCAATCTTTTAAATAAAAATAATCCATCTTCGGAGATGACGTTAAAATGAGGATATTTAAAAGGTCTGAGCTCACTGTAACAGTTGGGAAAAAAAAAAAACAAACAAAAAAAAACCCAAGAAACAATGCACCCAGCTCAGCAGGGTGAGGTTTATCCTGGGAATTAGCTGTGGGCAAACAGGGAGCAGGGCACAGCCATGCCTCTGGGCTGTTTCTCTTAAGGGATGAGGACGGGGAAGGCTACGGAGATCCCAAAGAGTCCTGAGAGGAACCTGTGCGTGCCAGAGCTCAGCAGATGGACAGCCCTGTGGTGATCCCGCAGCCCCCCAGCCCAGCCCAGCCCGGAGGGGTCAGTGGGCACCAGTCCCTCCCACGCACCCCGCAGCAACACAGAGCTCCCTCCCACGGGCAGGGCTGGGGAACTGTCACCTCCTGCTGATGGATGGCACCAGGGAACGTGAGCCACTCGGTGGAGGTGGAATTTAAAGGGTAATAACTCATTCTGACTGGGAGTTAGGACAGGTTTTCTTGCGGATCTAGGTGAGCCCCCCCCGCAAGGAGATGCTCGTGTGTCGCTGCTGGTGGTTTTGGAGCAGAGTCACGACCAGTTCCTTGTAAGGAGAGTCCCAGAACGGTTTGGATTGGAAGGGAACTTAAAGATCATCCAGTGCCACCCCCTGCCATGGGCAGGGACACCTCCCACTAGCCCAGGTTGCTCCAACCTGGCCTTGGACACTTCCAGGGATGGGGCAGCCACAGCTTCTCTGGGCAACCTGTGCCAGGGCCTCCCCACCCTCCCAGCCAGGAATTCCTTCCTAATATCCCATCTAACTCTTCTCTCTTTCAGCTTAAAGCCATTCCGCCTCATCCTGTCCCTCCATCCCTAGTCCCCAGTCCCTCTCCAGCTCTCCTGGAGCCCCTTTAGGCCCTGGAAGGAGCTCTCAGGTCTCCCCAGGG
This sequence comes from Cephalopterus ornatus, assembly GCA_013396775.1. NCBI lineage: Eukaryota > Metazoa > Chordata > Aves > Passeriformes > Cotingidae > Cephalopterus > Cephalopterus ornatus. Next base: position 211,840 of record VZRE01010638.1, read on the forward strand.
CTGCTTCAGTTCCAGAAGCAGAAAGCCCAGTGGCGAGCTGTGGGCTCTGTGTACCAAAGCAATTCATCTTTGCTTTCTGTCTCCCCTACCTGCACATCCACACATGATCTATGGGGTCAGACTCCAAACCCACACTAGTGTACTTCAAAATAAACTCTTAATTTTCCACTATTAACAATGGAAGGGAAAAAAAAATAAGTAGACCAAAAGTAGATGGAATTCTAATTCTTTTGCTCATCAGCTGAACTCTTCCAGAAGCCCCTGGCCTTGAAAACAACAGTTGCTTGACCCCAGCTTGAGTTGGGAGACTGCTCTACCATGTGGTTTCAGAGATTTTTCAACAGCAGACCAAGGTTCTGGCTAAATTTCTGCCCGTTCCTCAGCCAGATAGGACCATCTGACAGGTGTTTTAAGCTAAGCTCACACATCACATGGGCCTCTCAGGGCTTCACTCACATTTAGGGGAAGTGACACGTTGCTCCCCAGCACAAGAAGCCACCTCTTGTTGCACACAGTCAATGGCCAGTTCTGCTCCTTCAGGCTCTGGGAGACTCCAAGCAGTTTTTCCAGGAAAGGAAACTTCTGCTCCAGTTACAAAACTCAACCCTCCAACGCACAGCAGATGCAGAAGTCAGAGCACGTTTTGCCCCAAAACTCCACGAGCATCTGGCAGTCCAATTAATGCCGTTTTAATCAGCTAGGCCAAATCTGCTCCTAAAAATCCACGTCAGCTCCCATAGAGCCCAATAACCCACCAGCAGGAACTGCCCCCTCCCAGGCCAGCACGGACTCAGCAGTGCTGTCACATACTGTCGAGTTTGCATGTTCTGCAGTGCATGGGTAGAAGAGCTGTTTTTCCTCTTGTGTTCTTTCCAAAGAAAGAGTTCAAGTTTCTTTAACCTGCCATTTCCCCTTCCCCCAAAAGAAACCCTTTAGCAACTGAATTAACAAAAATACTCCCCGCACCTCAGAGAAGAATGATTTAAGGTCACAAGCAGACTGGAAGAACTACAGAGCACAGGCAGGAGCTGCTGGATCCATTTGGAACAAGAGTTCTCTGCAACAGCTGAGAGGGAAGAAAGTCAGGATAGATTTTTCTATCAGCTACAGCAAATCTTGTAACTGCTGTGTTTATCCATGCAGTCAGAATACTCCCTGTTCCACTCAGGGCGGTGCAAACATGCATTACAATAAAATGTAAAGCTTGCTGAGCTGATAAACTTCATAAGTGTATTTTCTGACAGTATCTCGAGAGATAAGACTCATTAGCACTTACAGCCACGATCTGAGGGAACCTTAAAAAGCACAGCTAAAAACAGGAGAAGAGGGGAAAAAACTTACAATTAGATGTCAAAACCCCAGCTTCTGAAAGGGTTAACCCTTTCCACCCAGCATCATAATAAATGTCTAGCTCCTACTCAGCTTGACCTGAGCTGGCTCCTGAGCGCTGGGGCCATTAAGTCAGGAAAACATATCCCACCAGTCCTGGACCAGGACCTGCAGCCACGCTCTGCAGGAGGAGCAGCAGCCCCTCATGGCCATTTAAGAGTGCAAACAACAGGCCCCTCTGCTCGAGGGCTTCTCCTCAGATTGAGAAACCAATTGTATTAACACCCTACAAGCCACCAGAGAGCTCTTTTGGCTGCAGAGAGCAAGGGCTGCTTCAGTGTGGAGGGGAGCCAGAGGCTCAGCGTGTTTGCAGTCTGGAAAGCCAGGTGTGGGAGACTCCTTGGATTGCTTCAACACGCCCTCAGGGAAGCTGGCAGGTTGCTACCTGGGATGGTTTGGGCACTTGGGGTAAAGCTTGTGTCTAACAAAAGATTTGAGTATGAATTAAGCCAAGTGTCATCCCCACCCAAGAGCCAGCTGGAAGCACATGGTTAGAAACCAGCAGAGAGCAGATCAAGACAGTTTTAATGCATTGAATCCTCTTGTCCAACACCTCAGACGGCAAAAATTCCAATGAGAGTTGATCCAGTCCAAAGCCCTGAAGGTGCCACATCACGCTGTGTGACTGGAGCACAGATTTGGAGCTTCTGGAAGCAGAAGTCCTTCCACCTGTGGTGACCCCAGACCATGTTCAAGGCTGTCTCCCTAGTTCGGGATATTCCAGTGTAACATCCCCAAAATCTTCAAAATCCCCTTCCAACTTAAGTCCCTCCTAAGAAGGCATCAATGCACAGGCATGCAGCAGAGACAGGGCAGGTTAAGTCCAGCCTTCAGCTCTCCTGAGCCAAGATCTGCAGGTCCCACCACCCCTGTGCAGCTCTGCACCAGGAATTCCCTCCTGCAGCGATGCTCAGTGGGTCAGTACCTCCTCTGGCTACTCAGTGCCCTCCATGGGATCTTAGTTCAGCAGTGTCTTCTGATGAGGATTTTCCACCAACAAGAAAATCTTAAGGAGTGTTTAAATATTAACATTTCTTAGGAATAAAGACACTGTCAGCATCTCCTTAAGAGAAGGGAATGGAGCATCCCTAGGAGGGAACAGCTGGAGAGGGACTTTTTACATGGGCAGAGAGTGACAGGACAAGGGGAAATGGCTTTGAACTGGAAGAGAGCAGGGTCAGATGGGATATTGGGAAGAAATTCTTCCCTGTGAGGATGGGGAAGCCCTGGCACAGGTTGCCCAGAGAAGCTGTGGCTGCCCCTGGATCCCTGGAAGTGTCCAAGGCCAGGTTGGAGCAACCCGGGCTAGTGGAAGGTGTCTCTGCCTGTGGCAATGGGTTGGAACTAGAGGGTCTTAAAGCTCCTTTCCAACCCAAATCACTCTGTGATTCTCCAGGCTGCCATTACACCCAGTCCTCCAGCACAGTGGACTAAGCAGAAAAATGAAGAAAGCAGCAAAATCTGACAAAACTCAGCCTGGTCAGAAGGACTCAAACTGAGCAGCATCACAGTGACTCCTCCAGGCAGTCTCCCAGACCTTCCACTTAACTTCCTCCCCCTTCCCAATCCCACAACTAATTCAATTACCTGCCACTGAATAAGCCTCAAGGCAATTCTCATTACCCCGGATAAAGCACAAGGCCTTTAATTATTAAACACTCCCGGGCTTTTTGTGTTGGGGTTGTGAGGCTGGACTCCCTTTTATTGTTGTCAGCAGCTTCCAGAAAGCAAGTTAATCATTGACCAGGCCTTTCACCAGGCGACCAGAGTCCTGTGGATTCCTGGTCTCCAGTCCTGCATCACACCAGGCTAAAGAACTGCACTCCTGCTTTGCCAATTATACATTCAATATTCCCCTATAACAAGCCATCTTCTTCCCCCAGGGGGTCATTTACAGCACTGGTGACCCCTGCAAAGAAAATATGCAATATTTGGACACATAGGCCGTGAAATTCTCACCACTGAGTTGAGTTTAAGAGAGAAGCGGCACCAGTGTCTTTCCAAGTGAGGGAAACTGAGGCACAAGGCAGTGGTTCCCAACTCTCAAGCAACATGGTCAATCCAGTACTTAAGGCACAAAAAAATACTAATCCCAATCTAAATTAAAGGGTTGTTCCATCGTCTAAGTACACAGCAGGCAAGAGGCACTTTTGGGTACTTCCCAGCCCGATTTGGGACAGATCCTGGTCCCCAGGGATGAAGATGCAGGTCTGGCAGAACTCAGCTGCACACAGTTATTTTTCCAAGCGTTCCTGGGTTTGCCACCACCACCCTTACGGCCACTTCATCAAATCCAGTGCCACTTCCAAGCATCTACAAAGCAAATGCTGCTCCTGGGCACGGGGCTCCAGCGGGGCAAAGGAATGGAGGTTAAACACAGCTTTGAATTGACCCAGAGAGGCCAACTTTGGGAGAGGAGCCAGGCAGGACTCAGAGCAGTCCCTACGTGACGAGAAAAGCGGGGGCGGGGGGGGAATAAAACACCCAAACCAGGCCAGGCACACCCTTCCTAGGAAACCCTAAAAAGCCAGCACCTTAAAACCCACCTAGAAGGCGGCGGAACGCGCCGGGGCGGGATGGCAGAGCCGCCCTGCCAGCCCCGGGAGCTGCCTCTGCAGGCTCCAGCTGTGTTTGCCCGCGCTCTGCATTCCTGCCTCGCCACCCGAGCCCAGGTTTTGTTTTTTTGGGTTGCTCCGAGAACCAGCTGCTCCATCTCACACACACACACACACACACACACAGACACGCCAGGGACGAGCGGCGCGCCTGGAAAAGCCAACACGCCGCAGCTTCCCCGGGAGCCTTCGGGTGGCCCCACACCACCATCCAGTGACAGGTACAGAAAGCCGGGATGTGCAGGAGCCCTGTTTAGCGCCCAGCGTGTCCCACGGGCTGGAAAAAACAAGGCGGCAGAGCCCGTGGGGTTGGCTTTTATTGGAGGAGACACTCGAGCTGACGCCAGGCGCTCGGAGCGGGCACTTCAGAGGCGCGTGGCGAGTTGTCTCAGCCCTGACAGCAACTCAGGGACAGAGGATGTGCTTTGGGAGGGACCCACAAGGATCACCCAGTCCAACCCTCAGCCCGGCACAGGCCTATCCCCAGCAGTCACACCCCGTGCCCCAGAGGATCATCCAAAGGCTCCCTGAGCTCTGGCAGCCTCGGGGCTGTGCCCACTGCCCTGGGGAGCCCGTTCAGTGCCCGACCACCCACCCCCCCTTCAGCCATCACAACTCCTGAACACCCCTTCCAACCCAATATCCAGCTCTTCTCCAACTGCTTTTAGCGAAATTACACCCCGAACCGCAGAGTTTCTACCCGACAGCACCTACAAGGGTATCGTTATGTCCGTGGGCACCTCTTCTGCACCTGCCAAAGGGAATAAAAATATATCGCACTTCCCACACTGAAAACCCCCCACTGTGCAGCAAAGGACCTGCTCTCACCAGGGGTGTGTTGGTAAATTAGGGCAAGCTATGCTTCCCCTCCCTCCCTCTCCCCCTCGTGAGCATTTGAGGGTTCCTGTTGCCTGCGTGCAGAGCTCAGATCAGTTACATTTATGAAGAACATTGCAATCTGTCAATATAAACACTATGTAAGCATGAGCCACTTGTAACATTACTACTGTCTTGACAAGTGTTTGCAGAGGGGGCAGAGCTGCTCGGCTCTTTCGGCTGCCCAAGCGAAGCAGAGCAAATCCCAACACGCTGAAAACGCTCCTTCAGCCAGAAAAACAAGGAAGGGGCGCATCAAAACTGAATCAGGCTTTAAATCAGAACACCCAGAAAGAAACAAGACGGGGGGGTGTGATTTATGGCCTGCACAGGTTGTCACCTCAGATCCCACAGATCAGGCAGCTCGGGAAAGCAGCAGCTCCTCCAGGCTGGTTTCCCTTCCTTCCCACCGGCACCAGGGCGCAGCAGGATTGGAGTTCCTCAGCCTGCCTGTCACCCCAGCACGGCTAATCTTCTCATCTGCCACTTCCAGAGCCCAGCAGTGGCAAGACCCAACACAATTCCCAGATGCTGCTCTGGCATTTCCACCACCCCCAGCCACATTTGAGAGAGGAAAGGGAGGAGGGGAGGTGCCCACACCCAGAGCGTGCAAGGCACAGGGAAAGCAGAGCAGGAGGAAAAGTGAAATGCAATGCTTTCTCAGGGATCCCAGCAGTCTGGGGCCGCTCCGAACTACCCCCACCAGCCAGTTGGAATACGGTGCAAATTAGTTTTCAGACAGCCCAGCTGCAGAGGCGATGGCTGGGCAAAAAAAAGCTTGGGGAACTTTTGGAACAGCCAGTGCATCTCACACTGCTCTCAGCTGACGCTTCTCTCAAGGCAATGCTTCCCCCTCTGGTGCAGACTGAGCCTGTAACAGTCTCCTACACAATTCTCCTACCCCAAAATGCACCCACCATCATCATCAGGTATCCTGATGTGCAGCTTTAAACACACAACAAGCCATCGGGGCTGTGCTCAGTTTTGTAGACACGGGTTTTCATTTTTAGCATCAAGAAGTCTCTTATCAGACAAGGCTTAGGAGCTGTGGCACCACCACATCCCTGCAGCAGGTCTCTTCCAGCTGTTTTCCAGTCGTTAGGGCTGACTATAACCCCTAAAGCCCCTCCTGAGCAGGTGCCTTGCAGGGTCTCAGCTCTGCTCGTGCTACACACCAGCGTCCCCTCGGGTCCTGCCCTTGCTGAGTATCAGCTCCAGGGCAACCTGGCACCTGCTTCTCTCCTGCTCCAGGGAGGAGAGCAGCAACACCCAGGTCACCCCAAGGCAAGGGAAAAGCCTGTCCCTCCCTTCACCCTGGACACTGAACCATTTCCTTCAGAGGTGGCGGAGGATGGTTGGATAGGGATGGAGCAAGGCAGCCGCCAGAGCCCCATCTGCAGCAACATTACCTCACACACACACACCAAGCTCTGCTTCCAGAGGGCATTTCTCATTCTTGGCTGCTTGTGCATCCCTCCAAGAACACCACAGCCAGACTTCCAGGGAAGCAGCAGCCTCCAGCCGTGCTATTCCCACCCCAGCATCCCCTCCTGCCCCTCGGGACAGCCCCAGACATAACTACATGCTGACACAATCTTGTTATCACGTAACCAGGGCCCCATTTCTGTCCCCACTAATTCCCCACCAGGCCACACATTTGGAGACACCGAATTCTTTCCCTGAAATAAGACATTGGGGATGAGGCGGGGGAAGGGATCATCCACAGCTGTCCCTATCCCCCCTCCAGAGTGTGGAAGGGAGCAGCCAAGCTGCAGCCACACCACGACATCTGTTTAACACGGTCTGTGCCTCACCACCTCTCTGGCAGAGGGGGCAGTGCCCGGAGCAGAGGGTCCAGCAGGCCACCAAAAGGTGTCCTGGTGGCTTTGGTGATGCCTCGGGCTGGGAAGGAGCATCCCTCCCCCTGCCTAGAAACGCTGGTGCATCAGCTGAGCCCAATTCAGTATTTTAGCTCAGGTGACACGTTGAGGTGTTCAGGAAAGATTTATTACAATAAACAGACACCAAGTTCTGCAGGAACAGCCAGCTTTTTACCACGGAAGATTTCCTTCCTTATCAATACACAGAAGCCCGCGGTGAGGAGGGCTCAGCTCTTCCACCCGCACTTGTTATATCACACCGGGGATTATCAGGACCTGGGATCTCGGCTCTGGCTGCTCCCGGTGCCCCCCAGCAGCTCAGCAAGTGCAGCCTCTGCTTGAGGCCTCTTGGAAGAACAAAGAGCAGATTAACAGCAGATGCTGCTCCTTCGCTGGGGCTTTAAACTCGGGATGCTTTGCATAAGCAAACTCCACACCACAGCAGCCCCGGAGCACTTGGAGCGCACATCTGGCTGGGTGCACATCTGGAACAACCTCCTATCCCCTCCTTCTTGCCAGAGAGGGAGTCTCAAATCAGAAACAGCAGCTGCACCGAGACAGAGAACAACCCAAAGTGCTCAGGATAGACCCAACCGCTCAACGTGTTCCCTCTTAAGTTAAAATCTCCCCCAGCCAGCAGAGAAATCCCAGAAGGAACTGGAATGAGTTACCTGCTGCACTTCAGCAGATACCAGAGCGCACAGATTAATAGGGGAGTTAGAGCCAAGCTGCTTACAAACCCCATCGGTCCCCAAGGCACAATTCAGTCGCTCAGTGCCGGTGGTCTTCAGCAGACACACGAGCAACGGGCTCAGCACAGCCCTCCGTGTGCTGCCGAGGCAGAAGAGGGCTTTTCCTAAAAACCTGCACACACAGGACAGGCTGTTTCCTCAGAAAACCAGCCCCAGCAGCAGGAAGTTAAATGGTTGTGGAGTTGGAAACAGAAGATGTAAGTAGCACTGTTTGGAAAACTTTGCCAGACCACAAGCAATGGACAAGCCTCAACGCCGGGATTTGTTTTACTGGAAAGAAGGGGGGAAAAAAACCTCAAGTCTGCTAAAACATTCTCCAGGGCTGGTCCAGTGGCTCCTACCAGCGGTCACAACACAACATCCCCCCCCCCCCCC
>VZRE01010638.1:221399-248890 GCA_013396775.1 Cephalopterus ornatus
GGTGTGCAAGGGGTGGATGAGCCACAGATTGACTGCTGGGCAAAGGATGGGCAGTAGTGCAAGGGCCAGGGATGGGGAGCTGGACAAGAGCCAGGTGTGCAAAGGGGTGGATTTGCCACAGCTGGTCTGCTGAGAAAGGACTGGGAAGTCATGGAAGGGCTGGATGTGGCAGTGGTGGGCAGCTGTGCAAGTTGTGTAAGGGTTGGGTGTGCAAGAGCTGGATGTGCCAAGGATGGGCAGCTGGGCCAGGGATGGGCAGCAGTGGGATGGGCAGCAGTGCAAGGGCCAGATGTGCAAGGGGTGGATGTGCCAGGGCAGGGCTGATGTGCAGGGGTTGCACGTACAAGGACTGGATGTGCCAGGGGTAGGCAGCTGGCAGATGATTGTGTAAGGGTCGAGTGTGCAAGGTCTGGGGGTGCCAGGGATGGGTGCCAGGACTGGATAGTCATGCAAGGATCTGGGCAGTTGTGCAAGGGGTGGATGTGCCAGGGATGGGTAGTTGTGCAAAGCCTGGACGTACCACAGCTGGGCAGTTGTGCAAGGGCTGGATGTGCCAGGCACGGGCAGCTGTGCGGGAGTTGGGCAGTTGTGCAAGGGGTGGAGGTGCCACATCTGGACAGCTGGCAAGTCGTGCAAGGGTTGGGCAACCAAGGGGCAGGTGTGCCAGAGTAGGGCAGCCACGGAAGGGGCTGGATACTCCGGGGATGAGCAGCTGTGCAAGGGCCAAACACCAAGTGTTCCACGTCTGTGTGGTCACAGCAGGGCTGCAGCTCCAAGTGCCGACCCATCCTGCAAGAACTGGGTGAAGTTGTGCCAGGGCTGGACCATTGTCCAAGGGTTAAACGTGCCACTCAGTATTTCAGGGACTCCACAGCCATGGAAAGACAAGGTGGGCAAGGGCTGATCCAGCAGGCAAGAGCTGAGCAGTGGTGCAAAGGCTGGGAAGTGGTTAATGCCCTAAATGTCACCCTTTGTGGCAGCGTTTTTCCAGGTGACGTCACTGGCATTGTCATCCCCGAGGTAATTTCAGCACTGCTGCCACCCAGGAACAAAAAGGTTTCCCTCCTGAGCGCGTGTGTGTGTCACTGCTGAGCCACCCGCTGTCCCCACGGGGACAGATGGCAGGAGGACACACTGGGCTCTTGTCCCAAAAGCCACCATGCCTGGGGGTTTAAGCTCAGCTCCATGGAGCTGTGCCCAGCAGGTGACAACTGGATACGTAACAAAGTGAGACCTTGAGTGATCATGGTGGTGTCATCTGTGGTTTCGACCCCCAGAGTCCGTGGACAAACCAATTCAGGAGCCACACAGGGGGTGGGATAATGAGGATGAACCTTTTGTCCTGGAATAGCTCCTGGAGTGACACTGGGAGCTCGAATTTATTCCCACCACTGGCCGTGCACTCAGGCATTTCCAGTCTTCTCAGCACTGCAAACCATGTGGATTCTGCTTATTTTGGGGATGGGAGGGAGAAGATATTGTAATTTTTTATGTATAAAACACCTCAGCCCGGTTCCTGACCAAACCTTTGAAAAACGAAAAGCCTTGTGGAAAAGCACCGTTCAAACTTCCCCCATCCACCCCTGCACGGGATTTGGGGTTCCCACTGTGTCTGTGGATCAGCACCCTTGGGGTGGGGGCTGAAACATGCTGGGAGGGGATGTCAAATCCCATCCAGCTTCCACAAATCCATGTGATTCACCAGGATCTGGGAATATTTCAGTTCCCTCATCCCAATGGTTGGGGTGAGGTGGCACTGTGCCACCCCACAGTGTGCCCCCGTGGGTCCTGGGAGATGGGTGGCTCCGGGGGCCATCCCAGCCTGGCAGAGGCCTGCAGCAGTATTGCATTAAAGCCCCATCTAGAGGCCTTTCATTGAGGAGAATTTGGGACATAGAACCACCTCTGGGGTCATGTTGTGTGTTCTTAGCCTCACACACGACTTCTTCCAGCTTTGGAAAAGGGAATAAAAGGCTGTTGATGGAGGGGAGGACAAACAATGTTCTGTATTATCATTGGGAGGCTTTTCCTGAGTGTTCCTCTGCGGGAGAAGACAGTTGAAGAGTCATTTTTCGTGCAGGTTCCCAAGAAGCTGGTGATCCCAGCACGTGGAAGGAAACTCCTGTTCCTCCAGGCAGCCCCAAGGTAGAGGGTCATGGAATGGCAGCGACCCTGCTGTTACTCATTTCTTCTGCCCGCAGGAGGTGCCGTGGCCGGGGTGATGCTCTGGGCTCTGTGTGACTCTTTCCGAGGTGAGGCAGCACCAGAAATAATCCCCACTTCTGCTTTCAGCCCTGGAAAAAAGGGAAGCCCGAGAAGGGCTGAGCCCTCCAGGGCTTTGCTGCCCGTCATGCCTGGGGACCATGCAGCAATCCCGGGCACAGCATCCTCCTGGGACAGCTCTGTGGCTTCCCAGGTGCCTCAGGTGACATAAATCCCGGTGTTTCTACTCAGCCCAGTGTCCCGACAGCAGAGGGCAGTGCCACACAGGCACAGTGCCTTGTCCGGCGTGGGCACGTTGGAATGAATGCCTTGGCTTTTTAAGTGGGCATTTTTCAGCAGGGTGGTTTCTGTCCAGGTTGGAGGGGGCACGCCGGAGCCGGAGGGAAGCAGCCAAGGAGTTTGATGCTTGAAGTGGCAATTTCAAAGGGTCATGGCCACACCAGGGAATAGTGCTGCTGTCAGCAGCATACTGTCTTCTTTAGGGTCAAAAGAAGATGCCAAGGTGCAAGGATAATGCTGGGAAAAGAGCCCCAGAGTGGTTGTCACCTCTGGTTTGGCATCAGCAGAAACTCTGTGTCTTCCTAATCCTGACCCCACCGTTGTGCTGCTGTAATTAATATGCAATACGTAGTATGTAGTATGTAATATGCTCCTGCACCAAAACAGTTGTGGGAGTGGCCTGTGAGGGTCCAGGTAGAGGGTCTGGCTTCCTGCAAGAGCCCTGACATCCTTCTCCCAGTGCCAGGGTGCCTCATCCAGCACAGGCTGCTGTGGCCACCCCATCAGGCTCTTCCTTGGACCACAGGGGGATCTGGAAGGTGACTTCAAGTTTTCCTTCTCCATGACTCAGCTCTGGAGCCTGCCTGTGTCATTCCAAAGGCTTCCCCACCCCGAGGAGCCCTCACCACCATCCGTGTGGGGGTTTTTTGTAGGACACCCAGCACCTGTTTTGCTTGGGGCTCCCCTTCCCTCCCTGTGGCTCTTCTGAGGGTGCTTTTCTCCCTCCAAGCAGCTCCCATTAGAGAGAGGAGGATTGTGCCCAGCTCACCGAGGTCTCTCTGCATGAACCAAACCTCTCCAGGGCAGCAGCTCCAGCTCAGTGGGCTGATTGACTCATAGGAGTGGAGAGGGAAGGAAAATACCCATGAGCTCATCTCCTTCATCCCTCCTCGCCGGTCCTGCTTGGGTTCCCCACCAGATATTTGGCACTGACTCCCAGATTGGAGCAACTCAAGCAAGGCAGCGAGAGGTGGGGACCTCACCGGGCTCGGGCTGGGCTGGGTATCTGAGGCTGTGCCCGGGAGAGCTGAGAATCCTCCGGCTGCATTGCCTCCAACAGGAGCCACTCACATTTCCCTTCCTCGGTTTCCTTAATTAGAAGTGGGCCTGGCATTTCCCTGCCCTCGGGATGCAGCCTGAAATAACAGAGCAGGCCCAGGAATGCCGCCTGCCCACGGGACATGGTTTGTTCCACTGTCCCCGGGATCACACTGGGAAAGTCTCCCCTGCCACCTTCAGTTCCAGTTACTCCTTTTCTGCCATCACGTGGAATTCCAGGGTGTTCCCTCCCTTTGAGTGACCACACACGAGCTGGAAGCCAGATTCCTGCTTCTTTTCCATCAGGCTTGGATGCAGTTTAAGTCACCCCTGGGACAGCTCTGAGCTTCAGGCAGTGGTGTTGTGTTATACCTCCATCCCTTCCCTCCATCCTCCGACCTGTGCCAATGGTTCCGAGAGGGAACATGGTCAAAACATTCCTGTTGCTTTCAGCTGGGCTGCTGAGGGCCAGGCTCAGAGCTTCCCTGCTTCCCCAGGGCTCAGGATCGTGCAAATCACTGGAACAAGGAGCAGCACAGCCTTGATCCCCACTCCTGCCCCTTCCCACGTTTCCAAACAAAGAACCAGTTGCGGTGTGTTAATTCCAGAGGCATCTCAGTCACACAGAATATCCTGAGTGTTATGGAAGCCAAAAGCAAATGAGAGCAGTTTTCCATCCTGGAGCCCTCCCATTCCCACCCAGGGCAGAGCTGGATGCAGGGATATGGGAGTCCTGTGAGGCTGTGTGTGTCCCCTGCTGCGGAAGGTGTGGAGCCAACCAGCTTTGCCCTCTGAAATCCATCTGGGATCCATGTGGGAACCACGCTGGAATGAAAACCATGACCTGTTCAACTGGAGCTTGTTTCTCAGTCAGTCTCCCCAAAATGGGGCAAACAGAAACCGAATCTGATGGGAACAGAACCATCCAAGGGCACCAAACTTGTCAAAATGACCCCAAGCAGGAGCTCTCACACCAAACTGCAACAAGCAGTAGATTTCCTGAACCTCACTCCCCTCAGAGATCCCCTCTCTTCACTCATTACATGACACATAAAGAAAGACTTTGGAGGTATCTTGTGCATGAAGAAAAAGGGGAGATCTTTAGGAGCTCTCTCCTCTTTCCCCCTAATTTTAGAGGCTGTTGCTTGCAAGAGAAGCTGAAGGAAGGACCAATTCATCACCTTTTTGTATGAAGTGACCTCGAGGTGGAATCCTGGAATCATAGAAAGGTTTGGGTTGGAAGGGACCTTAAAGATCATCTCATTCCCACCCCCTGCCACAGGCAGGGACACCTCCCACTAGCCCAGGTTGCTCCAACCTGCCCTTGGACACTTCCAGGGATCCAGGGGCAGCCACAGCTTCTCTGGGCAACCTGTGCCAGGGCCTCCCCACCCTCACAAGGAAGAATTCCTTCCCAATATCCCATCTCTCTCTGCAGTGGGAAGCCATTCCCTGTGTCCTGTCCCTCCATCCCTTGTCCCCAGTCCCTCTCCAGCTCTCCTGGAGCCCCTTTAGGCCCTGGAAGGGGCTCTCAGGTTTCCCTGGAGCCTTCTCTTCTCCAGGTGAACCCCCCGAGCTCTCCCAGCCTGGCTCCAGAGCAGAGGGGCTCCAGCCCTTGGAGCATCATAACCCTCTTTTTCTCTCTTCGTGCTTCTCTTAAAAAAAGGTCCAACCATTTCCCTCTGACAGCAAAGGACATCTCTTTTCACTGCTTTTTCCAAGAGCTGGCAATTTATTTTTTTAAGAAATCCCTAAAAATGTTATTTTTTGCCTCCTTCTTCCCTGCACATCTTTCCTGAGCTGTGCTCTGCTCTTGGAAAGGTTTTTCTTCTGCAACACACAAGTACTATCAAAATACTCCCGTCTGAGTAGATCAAGACGAGTTCTTCGTGTGGAAACCACATTTCTCCTGGTAATTGCATGGAGAATCTGGGACTTTCTAGTCTGGGCCAGAAAGACTTTTAACGCAATTTAATCCCAGCGCAAAATCATGTCCTTGGTGTCCTTATGACAATCAGGCACATTAGGAATGGAGGTGTTTTTGTCAGAGCTGCAGGAGGTATTTTTTAGGTCTGAAGGAGCAGTGCCAAGGACTCATTTGACCTTCTGCCAGAGTTTGTCCTGTAAAACACATTGATTAACTGGCTTATTTGAGGGATTTTGATGACAATTTGCTTCCTCATGAAAATCAGACGGAAGGGAGGGACCTGAATTCAAGCAGGGTGGAGGGAGAAGCCCCTGCGTGAGCTCAGCAGCTCCTCTCGGATGATTATTCCCGCTAGTACAGTGCCAGTCCCAAAGTATTCCCTGGCTGTGCTGCTCCTGGGGTTATTGGGGACATACTGGAGGTGGAAGGAGAGTGACTGGAGGAGAGAAAGGAGGAATTGAGGTTGTGCATGTCTGGGGCCTCGGGGGAGCAGAGGGTGACATTGTAGATGACACTCATTAGCTCTGCTCCTCCGAGGACCTCTTGTTTACCTCACCCTGGGGGTGACAGGTGCCCTGGGATAACCTGTTCCCTCTATCTTCGAGGTCACCCACCTCTGTATCTTAGGGACTGGTGGCAGTGAGCAGGGACGTGCCCAAGCCAAGGGCCTTTGACCTTGAACACACATTAAACTCCTTCACTGAAGGACACTCACGGTCGCTGAGAGGCAAAAGGAGAGATCTGATAATGTGAGAAAAAAGAAGAAAAGGAGAAAAGAAGGAGAGGGGAAAAAAAAGGAAAAGAAAAAAAGTAGAAATTGGGGTGTTGATGCTGTTTTTCTGGAGTCCGTCTGTCCCTGGTTGCAGTCACTGCTGTCACCCTGGAGAGATGGGCACAAAAATCCCTTTAGACCCCTGCAAATTAATATCTGATTGATGATTTATAACAGTTTCTAATCATCTCAGTTGTCTGTGGGTGCTGCATTCCACCATGGAGTTTATTTTGAAGTTCCTCTAATGGATTGCTGCTCTGACAAAATAATTGTAATTAAAAAAATCCTCTTATTGATTCTCAGTTTCTTGCCGCCATTTCATTGTGGGAAATGAAAATTCCTTCAATGGGAAATGACAGGTCACAGCATTTCCAGCCTTTCCTGGACTGTCTTTATGCACGTGGGGTGCAACAACACGGGGCTGAGATGGGCTGGTGTGCGTTGAATGTCATTGCAGGATCACGGGAAGAGAGGGAAGGAGAAGGGTGTAGGTTGGGGGATGGATCTGGGGATGCTCATCCTGGATCCAGTTCCCTCTGTTGGCTCCCCTGGGAAGGGATACAGGATGTTTGACCAGCTCTTAACATGGCAGAGAACAAGAAAAAATAATAATAGTGGATAAGGAGCAGGTCTGGGCAGTGCCTTTTCTCTTTTTTGTTTTCGGGCTTTTTTTGCTTGGTTTTCATTTGGGTTTTTGTTTGGATTTTTGTGGGGGGTTTGTTTTGTTTTGAGGGGTTTTTTCGTTTGTTTTTAAACAGTGATCTTTCTGGAAACGGAGACTGTGAAGGAAGAGAAGACATTCAAAAACTCCAGTTGAAATTCCACGGGCTGGAGGAAAGGTGGGAGAAAATTTCTCGGGGGGAAGCCGGGGGGAGGAAAATGAAACACTTCCCTGCCGCTTTCTCAAAGGCAGGTCCAAAATGCCAGCAGATTTCCTTGGATATTTCAAAATATGACCTTTTTGTTTGAAAATTACTTGCTGGGTTAAAAAAAAAAAAAAAAAAAAAAAAATTAAAAAAAACCCCCTGTCTGTAAAGGAAAGGCAGCAAAGGGTGGAGTGAAATGCCCTCAGAAGGGAACAAAGCCATCAGCTGAGCTCAAATGGACTGTTAGAGCTGAGCCAAAAGGACATTTGGCGTTCTCCAATTTCATTTTTCACTGAAAAGCCTTGGGGGGGAAAAAAAAAAAGACCAAACTCAGCCGGTATTTCCAATCTACCTGAACTTTAATTCTGTCACACCTTTCCCAGCCCCTGTTTTTTTGGGTTCGGCTTATCCCTTGGGAGATCCAACCTCTCCTTCCCCCCACGCCGGGGCCGTGAGTGCGGGCGGAGAGGAGCCAAAAAGGTTGTCCAAAACCACTCACTGACAACTCTTGGAGGGCAGGAGTCTCTCCAGGGACCTGTCCTGCTCTGTTCCTCCATCCTGTGAGCAGCCACACTCAATTAAACAGAAGGGAAAAGCGCTGCTCCTCAATCCCGCTACGCCCTGTCTGAGATCCGCGGCGGGAGACGACATTGGTTCACAAAATCCCAGAATATTCCGAGTTGGGAGGGACCCACGCGGCTGTTTTTTTTAAGCAGCTCTAGGCAGTTTCTCCGAAGCTGTTGACAGTTGCAGTGGCTCAGAACAGTGGGATATTTCTGGGGGATTCACCAAGGGGGGGGTTATTCCTACGGCTCCGCCGTCCCCTTCAAGCCGTAGGGGTGAGCAAACCCATCCCGTGGAATGCCGGCGGAGAAGGGATCCAGCCAAGAGATCTGGCACCCCTTCAGCTGCAGAACAGCCAGAAACAAACTGAGCAAAAATATTTTTGTAGTCACAACATCAAGCCCACCCATCAAATGTGTGTCGGGGATTTTCCAGCGCCGCTGAAAATTCTCCCGTTGCTTTTATTTTTAGATGAAGGGCCATTTCGCTCGTGTTATTGCACTTTTTTCCTTTTTTTTTTTTTTTTGACGTTTCATGCTAATAAAAGTGTTTTATTTCACAGTGTTTAGCTTTCTTTTAAAGTTGGGCTCATGATTTACTGCTGGAACTGAAATGTCATTGTCTTGAGGGTTGTCATCTGTCTGGGCTTCAGCCAGAGTGTCTGGGAGCTGGGTGTTTTCACCTGTTAGTGCAGGAGCAGGCTGCCAGATTTTGGAATAAAGTTCCTAGGAGTCCTCACTCCTGTGAGTAAAATGACCCTTTTGAAAGAAAACTCAAGTTCAGAAGTCCTTTTACAAGGGCATAAAGTGACAGGACAGAAGTGAACAGCTCCAGAGTGACAGAGGGCAGGGTTAGATGGGATATTGGGAAGGAATTGTTGGCTGGGAGGGTGGGGAGGCCCTGGCACAGGTTGCCCAGAGAAGCTGTGGCTGCCCCTGGATCTCTGGAAGTGTCCAAGGCCAGGCTGGAGCAACCTGGGCTAGTGGAAGCTGTCCCTGCCCATGGCAGGGGGTAGGAATGAGTTGATCCATGAGATCCTTCAAACCCAAATCGTTCTGGGACTCTGGAGTATCTGAGTGCAGAGGATCATTCTTGCTGTGCCACCCATCGGCTGCCAACCCTGCTCTCTGCTGGCTCCATGTCCTACCTCCCTGCACAGCCAGAGGAATGAAATAATCATTTTACAAAGTGCTAGGTGCTGCTCGGGCTCCTGAAGCCTTGCCCCGGCCTGCTGCACCTCTGAAATCCTTTACCGCTTCTTTCCATCCGAGTAAAGGAACAAAAATGCCAGATCTCAACAGGTGACTCACAGCTGGGGAAAAATCTGGACATCACTGTGTCCTTCTGCTCTCTCTGCAGCCCACTGCCTTCCGTCTGAGATTATAAACATAACACCAAATACAGTTTGGGAGGTAACCTGGAGTCCTGTCATCTCCCAGAATCCAGCTCTGTGTGCCCACAAGGCTCTTCAGGTGGGCTGGATGTGCCCAGAGCCCAGGGCTGTGTTGTGTCTGGTTGGTGTTTGTGATGGGACATCACTGTGTGGGTGGTCGGGAAGCAGAGCCCTGCAAAGCAGAGTCCATCCACAGTGTGATGTGTGGGCAGGATACTCATCCGAGACGTCCCAACTCCAGATCGGGCCCAAAATCCAACAGCTATCATGTATTTGGTTAATCCGCCAAGGAATTTTTCAAGGAATTTGTGGAGGGAAGCAGAGACGAAGTTTAATATGTAGAAAAGTTTGTCCTTATTTGTTTCAATTTGATGTTTTCTTTCGAAGTTTCAGTTCACAAAATCACAGAGCCATCGAGGTTGGAAGAGACCTTCAAGATCATCCACTCCAAGCATCAACCCAGCACCAGCATCATCACCCCTAAACTACATCTCCAAGTGCCATAATCAAATGCTGGACTTTCATCTCTTTTTCACTCTTCTTCCTATCCCCAAAATGAAGGTTTTTTACTCTGTTTTCACCTTTAGTGCTGTGAAGAGCTTTGGAAATAGGACCCACAGGAATTTCAAGGATCCCAGACTTAACTCTGCCTTTGAGGGGACTTCCTATTTCAGTATTCCTGGGAACCCTGAGGTACACCAAGAATATTCCATACACCAAAGGTACATCTTGCAGAACATCCCCCCATTCTACATCCATGTAGCTCAGGAAGGGCAAAAAAGGGGAATCTTTCCATCACAGTATCAAGCCTTTGTGTCACATCACGACTTTGATGATATCCAGATAGAAGAGTTTCTTCTTTCATATCATCACATCACCTGTCTTCCTTCTCTTTTGAAATCAGAGAGTTGGGAAATTCAGCTCCCTGAATTTCCAGTAGCACCCACCAAGGAGAATGGCAGGTAATAAGCACCAGAGGGCTGAGCAAGCACAGACCAAACCCACAAGAGTGATGGAATTAGATGGTCTTTCAACCACAAGAGTGGAAGTAGATGATCTTTAAAGTCTCTTCCAACCCAAGCCTTTCTATGATTCGATGATGGTTTTATTGGGGATACATCTGACAGACGGAACAAGGGTGGTATAGAACACCATAATCCCAAAAAGGAGTTTAATTAGTAACAATCAGAAAGAAAGGAATGAATCAGCAATGCAAGGACTGGTGGGTGTTTGGCCAATGCCTCCGGATGAGTAAATTTGGGTGATTTGGGAGCTCCTGAACTCAGACCCAGCGTTTCTGCAGACACAATGCACGCAAAAGTGAGGGTGGAAAATGAGTGGCAGCTATTAAAGCTTCCTGGGGTTTGTTACAAAGCGTAGATTTGGGCAAGATTAGTTTCCAAGGTCAGCCCAGTGCAGGTGGAGACGTGGGGAGCACCAGCGGCCCCGGGCACGGGGTTGGTTGTGTGAGAGCCCAAAGCAGGTCATTATATTGCAATATCCTCACAGGGCTGTCAGAGCACTCTGCTGGGATGGACAGCCCGGGGTGATTTCTGTATGGGACCCATTGTTCAGCAATCCAGAGGGCCTTCCTCCTTGGTTAATGGGTCAGCAAACTCTGTTGCTTTAATGGTTAATCATCTACTTACATTGTTCGCCAAGTAAAGCCAGGCAGATAATGCTCCTTGCCTTCGGTTCATGTGACAGCCTGACTTCCCAGCTGGGAGCAGGGAAAGTATTTAACACTGGGAGAAGGAGGGAGAGAGGAAAAATGCCAGGCTGGGAGGCTCTGACTTCGAATTGGTGCTTGCAACATGGGCAGTAAGACACAGCGATGCAGAGGGTTGTGTGTGCACACGTGCAAAGATGTGTGTGTGAGCAGACACACGCACACAGAACCACGTCAAATTAGGATTTCAACCCCAGCTGAACAGTTAAATTAGCTGATTGTCAGTTATCACAGAAGCACAGAATGGTTTGGGTTGGAAAGGACCCTAAAGCTCATCTAGTTCCAACCCCCTGCCACGGGCAGGGACACCTTCCACTAGAGCAGGTGGAAACATTTTGCACAAAAGGCTGCAAACTGTCAAGGAAAACTCACTCCAAACTTTTTTAAGCAGCAAGTCAGACTGAGGGCCATCCAGGATTTCAAGTTCTGAGTAACATCTCTTATTATGATTTCTTGAACATCATACAAACTCGTTCCTTTTGGATCCCAAACTCCACATCCTGCCCCTGGGCCCCGTGCTGACTGAACAGATCCATCCAGATGTTGTGGAGGAGTCAGGTGGCCCCAGTTCTACTCACGGGTGTAATTTTGGAGGTGTTTCTTGCTTGGACATGTCTAATACAGGGAATGCACCACTGCTTTAATCTGGAAAGAACGTGGAATCATCGAATTATTGAGGTTGGAAAAGCCCTGTAAGATCATGGAGTCCAACCAGCACTGCCAAGGCCACCACTAAACCATGTCCCTAAGCACCACATCAATGTCCCTAAGGACTCTACCATGGGCCAAAATCACCTGGACTCATCCAGATGAGAAGTCAGAGCATGTCAGTGTCAAGGCAGAAGCCACTGGGGCAAATTTTCTCATTTACTGGTGTCTGTGAATTGATAGAAAGAAGTATCAGCCACCAATATGCTGGAAGACATCCCTTATAACTATCCTTGGTATATTCCCATCACCCTGAGCAGGATGCAAAGACTTCCCTACCTGCTAAAACACTCAGCCTGGCAACCCAACCCCAGGAAAGCCACTAGAGGAAGGACTGACACATCTCAGACGCTCAGGGCTGACAGACTAGACACAGGACCCCCCACAGCAGCCTTGACATGCTTGTGACTCAACAGGGTCAACACACTTCAAGTCCACTCCAGAAACAACAGCCTTGACTTCATGTCATCACCCAGGGTGAAAAGAGGCAGTGGGAGAATGGTCTACAAACACTTGGAGTGTTTGTTCCTCCCTGGAGGATGCTTGACACTTAGGAAGCACTTCCAGCCTTCCAGGGCATGGATGAGTAACCTTTGAAGTACAGGTCCCCTTCCCACCTGGAGAGGCACAAAACTGCACAGGCTCACGGGATTTTTTGGTTGTTAAGCAGTGGATGTTGCAGTGGATGATGGGGGAGGTCGTGGCCACCAGGTTAGAGAAGAGGATCAGCAGTAGAAATGAGTCCCTCTCTACAGAGGGAAAACATGCTTAACTCACATCCTAAAAACAGGGAGAAGGGACAGTCTGCCCTTTCTCCTTGAGGAATTAGACTGCTTTCTGCACTCCTGGAGGAGCCTGTGGGACAGTGCCCACAGCCCAGGTACTCCAGATGATAATAATCATCTGGTATCATAATCACCAATAATCATAAATCATAACCATAACAACTGTAATAAGATACAATAATACTGGAACCGTCATAATCGTGTCATAATCATCAATCATAAAGGTGAGCCCATGGCCTTGGCCAAAATATCCAACCCTGCAGGGGAAGGACAACAAGACAAAGCCAATATCAGAGAGATATCAAATACCAAGAAAGAGATGACCTTTCTTCTGCTCAGGGACAATGAGGCAGAGCCCTCTCACCCTTAGTCCTGAATTTGACCTGTTCCAGAACTCCATCCTCATCCCGCAGGAATCCACATGTCTTTCTTTAGCAAAACCAAGCCTTGACCGGTCTCAGGTTTTGCCCTGATCCAAGGAAGGATGTGTCCCCTCCAGAGAGGTCACAGCACAGGAATTGAGATGGAAAGAGCCCTCAGAAGACAACCTGTGAAGGGCAGTGGGGGAACAGACTTGTTTGGTGTAGGGGAGAGCGAGAGGTGACGGGGTCAGTGTGCCCACTTGCCCTGCTGGGAGCAGAGGGAATAAACTTCTTTTCCAGAGGGGAAGCAACAGCAGGCTGTGAATGCAGTGACACAGGCTGGAGTTAAACATTAGTGTGACCTGTCTGCAGGCCTGGCTGGCAGCAGCAGGGACAGGGCTGCAATTTGAAAGGGTCACTCAAAAATCCTCAGCCTGGCCCAGCCCCAGGAGCCTGAGCACACCCACAAAACTCACCGGTGCCTCAGGAGCTAAAACTCACTGAGGGAGAGAGTTTTGTCCAGCAAAGAGTATTTTACTCAAGGGACAAAAGACAAGGCTGACAAGAGAGGGATGCAAAGCGACACACGAAACAGCTGCCCAGCACAAAAAGTTGATTTCAAGTCCACACAGGTCACACCCACCTGTTTGTACCCTCTGTCTTAGCCCCATTCACTCCATCCAGTGCCAACACACTCTCCAGCCTCCGGGATCTTGTGCCCCTGGAGGACACCTGTGCTTTGATGGCTTTGGTTTCAAGCCTCTGTTACCAGGCTGGTGTTTTATAACTGGGAATCCAGAAAAAAGCCCCGAAGCAGCTGCCTGTGGAGGTCCTTAAGGGCACAGTCCTGCCCCAGGGGTGACCCGGGCAGATGCCACACTGTCTTGGGGCAGGGTGACAGAGAACAGAATCCCAGAGAGGTTTGGGTTGGAAGGGACCTTAAGGCTCATCCAGTTCCAACCCTCTGCCGTGGACAGGGACACCTTCCACTATCCCAAGTTGCTCCAAGCCTCATCCAACCTGGCCTTGGACATTTCCAGAGATGAGGCAGCAAATGAAATGCCCAGGAACTTTTTCCAGCCTGACCAGTTACATCTTTGTGAGAGCCACCCCTCCCTTTTCCAAGGGCCCCAACCCAGGAAATGCAATTTCAGCTCAAATCCCAACTAATTTTCTGCTCGTTACATCTGCAAGGTACAGAAAGTAGGTGATCAAGACACTCATTAGTCATTTCTGACATCATTCCACCCTGCAGATCCCTCTGCTGCTTCGTGTAGCCAGTCTCCACTTTCCCCACCTCACTCTTTTAAAGCTTTCTCTCTCCTTTGCGCAGTCCTAAAAAGTGGAAACTGAAATCCATGGCTGTGCCAGGGAAGAAAAAGGTGGATGGTCCCCCCAAAAATGCCCAGTGGATGTACCTGTGATGCAATGTAAAGTATCAACAGGTCTCTCCCCTCCCAAATTTCTCTCTCCAGCAGATCCAAGGTGTTTGCCACACTGATTTTCAGCTAAACAAGGAGCTTCAGGGTTTAAACTTCCATTCGTTTACCATGTGGCTGCTCTTGACAACGTGATTGCTGCAAAAACCACCTTGACATAAAACTATTGACTTTGGTTCTCGGGGGTTCCCCTCCTGAATGTTCCTGCAGCAAATGGTCCTATTTTACCACTTCCTAAGTGCTCCACATGAGCTCTGGGGCTGGTGGGTCCGTGGCCAAGGGCAAAACTGGCAGCAGCCCAGGGCAGCTCACTCAGGGCTAACCAGGACACTGCTGGCCAAGAAAACGATACAGAGGGTGGAAAACCAAGTCCCATTTGCCAGATATTCGCCAGTTTGGCTGTTTTCCCTCTCCTTTCCCACTGCCTTTAAAGCTGTGCTGACCACAGGGAGCCTTTGGATTAACCTCCACCTTGAAAGAGCCGTGGAAGTGGGATTTGGATGCACCTCAGGACACCTAAATCTTGGTGTCTACAGCTGGAGGGACAGTGTGGTTTAACCCCAGGTACTTCCTGAGGTCTAAAGTTCTCCATGGGATGCCCCACCAGCCTCCAGCTGCCATCCCACCTGAATGCAGACATCCCAAAGTTCCATGTCCTGCAGGCCAGGCCCATGTGGATGCCTGAGATGCCCCGTGGTGTCTCAAACAACATTACACACCTACACTGAGCTCGGGGGTCTCCATTCGAGTGGGTATCTTAAGGTTGCATTGTGATCTGTGGAGATCTGATCCGGGGGGTCTGTGGAGAGGTTCAGGAAGCCACACTCTGGTTTCTCCTGAGTCTCTTGCTCATACCAGCATGGGGGAGAACAGCCTGGGCTGTGTCAGTGAGGGGGCTCGTGGCCCTTGTCCCCATCACCAAACACGTGGGCAATCCCTCGGCTGATCTTGGCTTTTCTCCTCCTCGTGTGCCTGGACCCCTTCGAGCCACATGGAACGACCCAAGTGTAAGGAAATGTTGTCTGGATTTTCTGGATTCAGCAAAGCCTTTTCCTGGGAGGTTTCTGGGACCCAGAGCTCCACAAGTGGCACGATAACTTGCACATGATACCCTCAGCTTTGACCCGGAATGAGAAGCAAAATTCGACCTTGGAAGGAGCCACAAAACAGGCCAACAGTGGTTCTGCATTTGTAGAACCTGCCAGGGAGGTCACGGGAGCTCTGATCACCGATTTCCAGTTTATCTCCATGTTACCTTTCCTGTCCTTCATCTTCTGGCTTTTCTGAATGAATTTCCAAGGACGAGGCAGTAGGAGAATGTTCTGCTGAGCGCACTGGGGGCGCTGGATGCTCAGGCCTCTTCCTTTGTGCTGCTTTAAAACAGTCACAGCTTGGGTGGTTTGCTTGGGAGCATTTCTTTTTGGTTTATTTTATTTTACCTGGAGCAAAGGATCAGAGTATCTCTGTACATAGATATATATATATATGTACTCTCTTCCTATATATATTGGGGGAGAGAGAGAGAGCATATTTTTTGGCTGGGCTCTCTTTTTTTTTCCAGACTATTTCTAGGTAAAAATGTAACTTTCCCGGGAGCCAATCTGGGGCAGCCACCCCGTTTGGAGGGGGGAACACCAGCAGGTATCTGGATGTGCTTTGTGCCACGCTCAGAGGCACAGAGAGGCTCCCCCTCGTTCGATGCAGAGGCACAGATATGGCCACGGGATCCTGGCTCAGATTTTGGGCGAACATGGGCAGTGTTGTGGCCAGGCTGGCACACCTGAGCTCAAAATTCAGTGTGATGTTCAAAAATCGAGTCTAAAATTCACGTGTGACGGGCAGGGTCCGCCCCACAGCTGAATCACCACCGCCCCTGGGCCCTCCCCTCCTCTCCCCTGTTTTGGTTGCTCCTGAAGCTCGATGCAGAGCAAGGAGGAATCAAATCTGCTCCTCACCCTCACCTTGCCCAGGTAACAGCACTGGAGCGGAGAGGAAAAGCCTGTCCCCTGCCTGGGCACCCCAGGGGATGGAGGGCAGTGGCAGCTCCATATCCAAGGGCGTTTCAGACCTGTGAGTTGTGTGTGTGGGCATTCGAGCCGCCGCTGGCCTGTAAATCATTGTCAGCTTTCCCACACAGCAGGCCAGAGTTCAGGGGCTGACCAGTGAAGCATCCCCTCTCGAGCAGGCCGCCTTCCCCCTGATTTACAAGCGCTCCTGAGGGGGTTCCTCGTGCAAGTTCAGCGGGATATCAGCCGCTCCGGGGGGCACGGGGTGTTCCCAGGCGGTTCTGGGGGTGAGAGGAGGCGCAGCTTTTGTCACGTTCAGCTGCCTCACACGTGGAAAAAGCTGATTTCAGCTCACAGACCAGACCTACGTCACCTTGGCCACCCGGCGCTTGTCACTACACGGCATGAAACGTAGATATTTCTAATAAAATAAATGGCTGTTTTGAGAGGGTAAAACCCTCGAAGATCTTCCTGTTGTAAGTGTGATATTGCTGTCCCAAACACAAGTGTGCTAAAAATCAGCCATTGCTACGAGAACGTGTTGTTTGAGGTTTATTAAAACATACCAGACTCCTGAATTCTAGAAAAATGCCTCGTATTAGTTCAAAGGGCTTCTAAATATTGCTCCCTTTCCAGGTACTGTATCCTCTGCAAAGGAAAACACGTGTAAGGGACACAAGTTGCTGTCACAGCTCTTATTCCTGTGATTTCTGTGGGTGAGACACCAAAAGAAAACACATGGAAGGACATAAATTGCTGCCACAGTTCGTGATTTGTGTGGGTGAGACACGGGCAAGGCACAGAACACCAGGGACCATCAGCCCCGTGCCACAGGTCTCCTTCGGGTTATTTAGGGAGATTTTGTGCTTCTTCAGCACAGTGTGGGTTGTTAAAGTGATCCAGGCAAACAGTGGATGGAAAGCACAAAGATCATCACCATCACCTCACATAAGTCTCTTTTAATCCCCTTCTTAACCTTTTTATCAGCCCAGGTCTTCTCTTTCCCCCCTTCCCACATTCTTTCTGCATCCCAACTCCAGGCCTAACAAGTTTTTCTTGTCCCCACAGCCAGCATCTCCTGAGGTCCCCACCAACCTGAATCATTCCTCTCAAGAGGAAGAAGAGGAGCAGGTGTCCATCTCTTCTCCCTGCTGACCGGGGACAGGACCCAGGGAACAGCTGGAGCGGTGTCAGGAGAGGTTTAGGCTGGATCTCAGGAGAAGGTTCTTCCCCCAGAGGGTGGTTGGCACTGACCAGGCTCCCCAGGGCAGTGGGCACAGCCCCAAGGCTGCCAGAGCTCCAGGAGGGTTTGGACAACGCTCTTAGGAACGGGGTAGGATTGTTGGGGTGTCTGTGCAAGGCCAGGGGTTGGACTGGATGATCCTTGGGGGTCCTTTCCAGCTCAGGATATTCTGGGATTCTACGTTTCTGCCATTAACACTACTTGCAGTCCTAACCTAACCTGGGTTCTGCTTTGTGTCCCCACACACCACGGTGGTGGCAGGAAGGGGCTCACGTGGGTGTCCCGGCGGCTCCGTGTGGTCCCACTTTGAGGGAAGGCTGCAGCTCTCCCATTTCCAGCAGGCAGGACCCTGTGTGCCCTTGGTTCCTCCACTGGGGCACGTTTAAAACCCCCAAAAGGCATTCCAAGGGCTTCCAAGAGCGTGTTCCTGCTGGCCTTTGCTGCTGGGCAGATAAAAGTGATTCCCATCTAATTTAACCGCTCACTTTAAATCCTCCGAGGTATGTGCGAGTTGGCCAAGGATTGTTGGCACTTTCAGTACAGGCTGGACCAAGTCCATCCTTCCTTCAAGTCCTGTCTTGAAGCAAAGCCATTCTGAGATTTTTAAGGGCTCCTGCAAGTTGCAGCAAAGCCTGGGACTGGCAGGCCGGGGTGGAAGTGCTGGGAGAAGTCAAGAGCAGCAGATGATTTTAGGAGGAATGAAGGTTTTTACCTGCTGAAGGTGGCCTTGATGCTGAAAGGAGGTGTCCTTGTAGTCTTGGTCAGAAACAACGGCCTAATATATGTAATATAAAGAATATATATTATAATAGAATATATATAATTTATGTGTATATATATAATATAAAAAATAGGAGGAGCTTAAAGCTTGGGAAGAGGCTTTTTGGAAGAGAAGAGAGAAGGTGAAGGACATTGGGACTGATGGAAGAGAAGAACTGGGATAACACAGCCTTCATCTGGTGCAAAGTTGGAGTATTTTCTCCTTTATCAAATCATGGTGGGATTTTTAGGGTTGTCCTGTGCAGAGCCAGGAGCTGGACTCGATAATCCTTGTGGGTCCCTTCCAACTCAGGATATTCCATGTTTCTGAGCACGACTGGCAGCAGCCTTGTAAAAAATCAGGACTAGCACTTACCTGTGCTGCTGGGTTATGGTTGGGTGACTCAGACCTGTCCTGGGCTAAAATTGGGGCTTTCTGGGCTATTCTTTGATGTTTGTGGGATTTTATTTTGGTTTTGGGGCTTTCTTTTCTTCCCACAGGACATGAGTAACCACTCAAAGGTCCAATTAAATCCCCACACAGGATGGTACCAATCAGGCCGAAGCAAGTCACAGCACTCCTCTTTTCCACTTGGCCTTTTTGCACCATATTTAAGGATAATTAATCAGCAGGTAAATTCCTGCTATAAAAAAAAGATAAATAGTTCTCTTTTGCTTTTTACGTGTCGAGGTCTTAATGCACCAGGGATTAAAAAGACTGTTGGAATTGAAAGTCTGCAACTAGTGGTTCTCCATTTTCCCTGCTTTCTTAAATGTGGGAAAACTGAGCATTTCTGCCATTCTGACGGATCCACTGGTGGTCCCAGATTCCCAGTCCGGGAATCCTGTGAGTCCCTGGTGAGCATCTGACCTCTTCAAAGTGCCCTGGCTCACTAAATTTTTAATAACTCAATTTTCTCAAGGCACAGAGAAGTCCCACTTCGGAAAGTTCGAGAACAGGGTGGATCATCAGCTGGTGTGGGGTGGAAGAGGTTGGGAAAAGCTCCGTGCTGTTCCCTCCTGGGGTCTCCTCCTTTGGCAGGCTGGGAAAGCTTTGCCTCTCCTCCGAGGAGCCAGCACTGCCCCCAGGGAGTTTCTCCAGGGTTTTTTTTTTGGGGAGAAGCTGCAGGGTTTTATCATGGGAAAGAAGTGGAGGAACGGGATTTGTTGGAGGCTTGCTCCTGCCTGTCTGCTGCTCTTCGTCAAGACCTTTTTCACTGACCTTCCTCCTGACAGCGTTTCCTAAACCTTCATCCCAGGGACACAGGAGCCACCTTCCTGTGGGCACCGGGACAACCTGCTCTGGAGGCCCCGGAGGTGGTAGGTGTGGAAATGGCCCCATCTATCGGCCACAAAACTTCTCCAGAGCACGGCGACCCCCAGATCAGGCTGAAATCACCCCAAATCGCTCACCTACCAGAGGGTAACAGACTCGGTTTCCCGCTTCTCCCGATCATCTCTGTGGGATTCTGGAAGCTGGAATGGGCAGATGAACATCTCCAGTGGCCGTGAGTGGAGAGATAAATAGCAATTAAATAAAATAGTCCTTGCCGAGTTGAAAACACTTGTTTCAGGTGCTTTTTCTCCTCAAGAAAGCAAAGCTTTGAGCTGAGGGAGTGAAATACGGCAGGAAGGAAAAAAGGGTGGGGGGGTTTTTTTTGCAGGTTTACAAGCGAGGAATCCCCTCTGCACGGTCTGCACTCCTTATGTAGGAAGAGAGATGAATCTCCAGGATCTGGAATCTGGCCAGGTGGGGATAAAGCTGCCCTTGTGCTCCTGATAGGGCAGAAACCTGCAGGATCGCCGCGAAGGAGCGGCTCCCGAGCTGAGGAGCGCAAGCAGCTGGGATGCACAGGGATGCACCTGTTCCCGCAAGCGGCTCCATGGAGAACCAGTGCCATCTTCTGGCAAAGGAGACCTTTCCCAACGCAGCCCGGGGGTCGGTGGCTGGGCGGTGCAGAACAGCACATTTCAGGGTCGCTTTGGACAGAGAAATCTCCCGAGGATGCACCAGCGTCGTATCACCGCCACACCCCGGGCTGCAGCCGACTTTGTGCAGGTGTGGAATAAAATATTGTCCCTGGAAGAGCTGGAAGTCCACCTCTTTTCCTTGTCCGTGGGATCAAACAGGGTTGTGCCAACTCAGTTTTGGGCTTCTCAGAGTGTGATGGAACCCAATAAGACAGACTCACCTCAACCTTCCCCCGTGAATGACTTAGGGACTAATTGTAATTCCAGCCCCATTTTGCTAATCCACGGAGAGTGAGGCTAAAATCTGGGATTTGCGAAGTGCCCTGGGATTTTCCTGAAGTAACTCAGCTCATGGGAAGCTGAGGGTGAAGAGCTGGCAAGCAGATTCCTGAAATTACAGTCCTTTCTAGATGTGAGTTCCTGCTACACTGCAAAAGACAACACTATCACTTAAGTTAATCACCTGTCACTTAATTTAATCACCTTAACCAGCTAATTAACGCCCTGCTAAGTGAAACTGTCTGATGCATCTATGTGGCTCAGTTGTAGCTGAGCCAAAGGGAAAATTAGAGCTGAGAAAGCTTAAGGTGCATAATCCCCCTTTCCCAAATCACCTTCTCCATGGACAGGCCAGCTCTTTTTGGGGATAGGAGCAGGTAGTTGAAGCCCTCAGAGACTGCAGCTCTTAAAGTCTTATTTTCTCCCTGTGCTGGGCACTGGTGAGGCCACACCTCAAATTCTGGGGCAGTTTTTGGCCCCTCAGACAAGACACGGAGGGGCTGGAGCATGTCCAGGGAAGGGAACGGAGCTGGGGAAGGGGCTGGAGCAGCAGGAGGGGCTGAGGGAGCTGGGGGGGCTCAGCCTGGAGAAAAGGAGGCTCAGGGAGGACCTTCTGGCCCTGCAAGTCCCTGACAGGAGGGGGGAGCCGGGGGGGGTCGGGCTCTGCTCCCACGGAACAAGGGACAGGAGGAGAGGGAACGGCCTCAAGTTGCACCAGAGGAGGTTTGGGGTGGATATTAGGGAAGATTTCTTCACTAAAAGGGTGATCAGGCATTGGAACAAACTGCCCAGGGGAGTGGAGGAGTCACCACCCCTGGAAGTGTTCAAAAGGTGCGTGGATGTGGCACTTGGGGACGTGGTTTAGTGGTGCTGGGTGAACAGTTGGACTTGATGATCTTAGGGGGCTTTTGCAGCCTTAATCCTAAGGACACTTCAGTGAACTGCACGTTCCCTTCCCACCTGCTCAAGAAACGTCAAACCAATGGCCAACGAAATGCCACGTCCGGGTGCAACCCCAGATCAGCTTCAAATGTGCCCACACCCAAATCACCCTCAAATGTGCCCACACCCTGAAGGGCTTAGGGCCTTCATCCGAGGGCCGGGCGAGTGGTCACCTGCTTCCTCACATCCCCTTCTCAGGAAGCCAGAGAAGGAATTCCCTGGAGCTGTGAGCTGTTCCATGGTCACTAGATGGCAGCGGCTGTTTACATTTGACAGGCGAGGGGCAGCTGAGGAGGAATCGGTGTCACTTGGAACAAAGGCTCTCCGCGGGGACGCTTATCCCACCGGGATAAGATACCTGGGGACACAGAGAAGCACCTTCTGCAGTGGTTAAGAGCAGTTTTGGATCGGTGTGTCACAGCAAGGCAGAGCTGGGGGCTCTGAACTCCTTCCCCACCCCTGGTCATGGGCACCACAAACTGCCGTGGGTGGATTCGCTTTGCACGGGCACAGGACCAGAGACCCTGCCGGGATCTTGGATCTGTGTCTCCAGGAGCTCTGGCAGAAGATGACATGGAGTGGTCTGAGCTCACCCAGGAGACACAGGGCTCAACCACACCACTGAACAGCCTCATTCCAATGGGATACGTGGGTTCACATCCCCATCAACACCTGCTGGGCTTCAGTTTGGCTGGTGCTGCCCTAAACCCTGGGGGGATCCCCAAATCTCTGTCTACGGTAACAAGAGAGGCACCAGAATATTTTGCT
Organism: Cephalopterus ornatus; assembly: GCA_013396775.1. Classification (NCBI taxonomy): domain Eukaryota; kingdom Metazoa; phylum Chordata; class Aves; order Passeriformes; family Cotingidae; genus Cephalopterus; species Cephalopterus ornatus. The sequence continues at coordinate 243,453 of VZRE01010638.1, forward strand.
GGTGATCCCTTTTTCCCTTCTGTAAATCCTAAATGTGTGATCACGTTCAGGTCACGCTTGTGACTGACAATCTGAGAACCATTAATTAAAAGGTTTCAGTGTTGTTCCTGACACCATTAGGAGATCTTCCTACATTTCTGAAGAAAAAGCTAAGTTTTGCCACACATTTTTCGCCAGAAGAACTCACTGCTGCAAGGTACTGAGGAAAAATCCCTGCCAATAACTGATTTCGATAAATAAAATTAATTACACATTTATCCTCTTTAAAAAAGCTCAGGAGATATGACGGAGTGATGGGTCAAGGGGGAATGGCTTTGAGATGGAGGAGGGTGGATTTAGATGGGATATTGGGAAGGAATTCCTGGCTGGGAGGGTGGGGAGACCCTGGCACAGGTTGCCCAGAGAAGCTGTGGCTGCTCCTGAATCCCTGGAAGTGTCCAAGGCCAGGTTGGAACAACCTGGGCTAGTGGAAGGTGTCCCTGCCCGTGGCAGGGGGTTGGGATGAGATGATCCTTAAGGCCCCTTCCAACCCATTCTGAGATTCTATGATAACAACAAATAGAAAATAAATGTATTGTGATATGTTGAGAAACATTCTTGCTCCAGGGTAGAAGGTGACCCATTGCTGCTGTGTGTGGGTGGTGTCCCACAAGATCATTCCCCGGGACAAGCCTTAATTGGGCACAGTTATAGACAGCAATTAAGTGAGGTAGACGAGTATTATTAATATTGTCCCACCGGTTGCATTCTCACCTCATGTTTTTATCTCCTGAGGTGGTTTAAGGACCCCTGGGCCTCAGGACACGGAGGAACCTGTCACTCCTTGGGTCTCCACCACCTGGACAGCCTTGGAGAGCTGGGGCTGAGGGGCTGAAGCACGTCTGAACACGATGCTTTGCCTCTCTGAGCACGGAACATCGAGGACAGGAGGCCTGGACGTGTCCTCTCCTGAATTTGTCCTTAATTTGGTGTCAGACAGAGGTTTTTCCAGCTCTACACCGACTAGGATTTCTCCAGGACCTCGAGAGGGCATCCTCGAGTGTCTCTAGAGCTTGGGAAGAAGTGATGTTGTTGTCCAGGGCGTTGTCTGGAGCACCCTGGGGATGGAGAGGAGAGGAGGAAGGAAAGGATCCACTCCCCACTCCCCATCTGAGGGCACTGCCCTCTCCTCTGCCAGGGCACCCCCTGACCACTGCCAGCTCTGGAAAAGACAAAAAAAACCCTCTTAAAAATGGCCTTTTTTTTTTTTTTGGGCAGTTATGGAACATACCTCCTCTCCTCCTTTTTCTCGTGAAAAACTCGAGGCAGATGTTTAAAAACTAAAAAAAAAAAAAAAAAAGTTAANAAAAAAAAAAAAAAAAAAATAAAATAAAATAGAAAGAAGGAAAAAAATGAAAATTAAAAATTCATCAGGCTCCAAAGAGGAGCTGCAAAAAACACCCCTAATGTGTGCCACACAGCAAGGTGGGGACTGTTAGGGCCTACCCCAACAACAGGGGGGAAATGAGCTTTTTTTCCCCAAAATTGTGTGTCTCAATGTGATTTTCCATACAGTGGCACATTTTCCTCTCAAAATCTCACCAAGGAAAGAAGGAGGGAAGGAAGGAGCAAAAGAAAGAAAGAGGAGAAAGAAAAAGAAAGAAAGAGGGAAAATAAAGAAAGAAAAAGAAAGAGGAGAAAGAAAGAAAAAGATAGAAAGAGAGAAAGAAAGAAAGAAAGAAAAAGAAAGAGGAGAAAGAAAGAAAGAGAAAGAAAGAATTAACTAATGTGGTCTTTTTGATTTTTAATTGTTGACTTCGGAGGTGCATGGAGGAATTTTATTGTGGTTTTTTGGGGGTGGTTTGATCCACAAACTTTTAATAGAAGCTGAGCCTGGACCTCATGGGGGCACACACTAGATGGACACAGGACAGCAGGTCTGGGATGGGGAGGTTTAATTTTGAATGTAATATCCATTAATATTCTGTAATTATCCCTCGAATGCTCTCGTATCAAGATGCTGAGTATGTGGGGAAGAAAAATATCTTCATTTGCGAGCTCATCTCTATTGAATCTGTGATTTCTGCGCTCGTGATCGAGTGCCATCGCTTTGGGAACAACAAGGCAGCCTCACAGATGGCACAAACCAGATGCAAGTTGGGGTTGAACATCCTCAAGGGGCCTCTGGAAGGGCCCAAAACTGAGACTCCAAGCCGTAAGCTGGAATTATTTGATTTATCAAAGCACAAAACTGCTTTTTCATTTCTTCTGGGGGTTGTTGTTTTATTACCTGAACCCTGTGCTGTCTCATGGCCGTGGGTTCCTCAGGTTATCATTAGCTACATGTATCAAAGTGGCTGCTTTCGCTGGGCTGAATTTTGCTGCTTTTAATTCCTTTGGGCTGGAGCGGTGAGTCAGAACAAATTACAGCTTCTTGACTGATTTCTATCCCGTTTGTTACGTTGAACAGCTCTTACTCACCCCCTCTCAGCAACGAAACCCTGATATTTTTAGTCTGCTCCTCTCTTCTCTGCGTCTTTCTCTTCTTTTTCTATTTTGACAGAGGCTGAGTGGAGCTGAAAAGTTTCATATTTAGGCAAACTCACGAGGTACCTCACCATTATTCCTCCCTTCTTTCTTTCCTTCTTTCTTTCCTTCCTTCTTTCCTTCTTTCCTTCTTTCTTCTTTCCTTCTTTATTTTTCTTTCCTTCTTTCTTTCCTTCTTTCCTTCTTTCCTTTCCCTTTCCTTTCTCTCTTTGTTTCCTTCTCTCTCTCTTTCCATATGCTTTTACCTCTCCTTTTCCCTGCTCTTCCCATCTCTTCGTCTTTCCATTGCCCTCAGCAGAGTTCAATGTTTTCTTTCTGGTTTTGTTTTTATTTTTATTTTATTCTGGACAGCTGCTGGTTTCTCCATGAGCCAGGATCCCCCTGGATGCTGAGAAATCCATCCCATATTTTACAGTCCATGGTGTTGCAGTGACCTTGTGTCTCAAGGAGGTGACAGGACACTGTTGTACATCCAAGGTGGTGCAGGAAGCTTGAAAATGCTTGGAATGTTATTTTGCTGGGTGTTATTCATGGCCCTGGGGAGGAGATGTGGTGCTGGATCTGTTTAGGGATGTCCTTGGTGCTAAGGCAGAGAGAATTGGGATTGTTCAGCCTGGAGAAGGGAAGCTTTGGGGTGACCTAATTGTGGCCTTCCAGGACCTGAAGGAGCTACAGGAATGATGGAGAGAGACTGTTGACAAGGGCCTGGAGTGACAGGACAAGGGGGAATGGCTTCAAACTGCCAGAGGGCAGGGTTAGATGGGATATTGGGAAGGAATTCCTGGCTGGGAGGGTGGGGAGGCCCTGGCACAGGTTGCCCAGAGAAGCTGTGGCTGCCCCTGGATCCCTGGAAGTGTCCAAGGTAGACACCAGCCCCGAGCAGGGTTTTCAGGTAAACCCTAAAAGGCTGAGCTCCAAGTAAAAGGTGTGCTGTGGTGATTGACGGTGCAAAGCTCCCGAGAGGGAATTTCCTCCACCCATCCAAGGCCACATTCCATTGCTCAACCCACACAGGTCCAAGGGAGCTCTGGTTTCCTGCAAACCCTACGCTGGCAGAGGAGGAGAAAGGTTTGAACCTTCTCTTGTCACCCCTGTGCCCCTTGAAATGCCACCCACCTTCACCTGTAACTCCACACGAGGGAATACCCTCAGCAGCTTTGGAACAAGGTCACTGGGGCCGTGGCTTTGGGGGGTTTTCCAGCTGCTTAACTGAGGTGGGAACTGCCTTCTGTCATCTCTCCTGAAAACTCACTGTCCCTCACCACCAAGGGAGCTCCAGAGTTTGGTGTGTTCAGACCTGGGCAGGATGTGGCACTTGGGGACGTGGTTTAGTCGTGAATGGATTAATCCGTTAAATTAATGGTTAATCCACGGTGCTGGGTTAACATTTGGACTTGATCTGAGAGGTCTTTTCCAAGTTCCGTGATCCTCTGAAGCGTCAGGAACAATTTGGATGGGAGATGTGATAAAAGGAAGGTTGGACAATGTGGCTTTTTGTCCTCCCCCTCCAACACCTTCCCTTAACTGGTCACACTGAGCTGGTGGGGACTTGTTCCACTTATCCCATTCAAAAGAGCTTCAGGGACATGCTAGAATTCCAATTTTCTCCCAACCCCAAAAATTTTTCAAGGAATTGGTGTTCTTTATGACCAATCTCGCCAACCCCACCTGAATATACCTGTCATTTTCTCCCTTTCGTGCACAGCTTCCCCCAAATGTCCATATCTCCCAATTAAGTTGCCAAATATCCCAGTGTTTGATGGGTATTTTGGGGGTTTCTTTGGTGTTTGGGGTCTCGTCTGGAGTGGTGTTATTTTGTGCAAGTATTTATCAAGTTTCGTGGCGGGCAAAATATCTCAGAAACCACCTTCTCTGCCTATTTTAAACTTCAGGAGCTCAGAAGTACCTCTTGGTCCGAATAAATTTGATTTCCTTCAAACCTTCTGAGTTCTAGGAGAAGGCACAGGGGCAGCAAAAGCTGATTCCCAATGTCTGGAGTAGAAATTGCTCGATGCTTTCTGAGTTTGCAGGTTCAGACTTGTGCAGCTCCAGCTCCCAGGAGTCCACTGAGGGGGAGAGAGGAGGTGAGGAGAGGGTGAGGAGGGGGTGAGGAAGCACCTCAGGATACGGATTCATCCAAGGACTACCTGCAGGTGGCTGAAGATCTCATTCCAGCACAGGCAGTAGTGCCACCATCACCCCGGGGATGGGAGCAGAGCAGCCCTTTTCCTGGGAAAAGCAGAGTTGGGAAATGCTGGGTCAAACCCTTCCAGGAGAGCCAGGACTTCCGAACTCCCCCAAATATTCCCGGCACTGGGCAGTCCCCACCTCCCCCAGGGCTGTGGCCACAGGGTCCCTCTCCCTTCCAGTCCGCTGGGAAGCTCTGGGACCGGGAGGGATGGATTGGAGCTCAACAAGTGCCTGAAAAGTGAAATAACCTCTGTAATGGCCTCAGGATTTACCCCTTTTCTTGGTGGGTAAAGGCATTTTCCAGCCACTGGACCAGCTCATCCCTGGTGTGACACCAGCAGGTGGCCTGGGGGTGACCCAGTGCCTTGTAAAGCACTTTTTCTACCTGAGATGGTTGCAGAAGATTAGTATAATCTTTTCTTTTTTTTTTCCCTTGGGGAAAAAACCACTAAAAAATATCTTTTTAAAAATATTTAAAAATATTTAAAAATACATTACAAAATATATTAAAAAATATATTAAAAAATGCCAATTTTTTGTTTTGGCAGGAATTACTGCCAGTGGGGCCAAGCCCTGCAGATTTTTACTCCCTCCTTACTCCAGCGGAGCCAACAGGATTTCTGGCCAGGATGGAAGCCAAGTAAGGCTGTTAGGAGGCAAAGTTCATCAGGCCTTGTGATTTCCTTGCCATTCCCATGAAAAAAAAAAAAAAAACCAACTCC
>VZRE01010640.1:0-51272 GCA_013396775.1 Cephalopterus ornatus
TGCGGAGTCCGAGACTTCCACGTCAACAAGGTCAGTCTGCTAAGGTCTGCTGAGCAAGAAAGAAAATAAAATTCAAAAGTAATCAGAGAAAACAGGAAGCCTGGAGGGACTAGAATACAGTAGAAAAGCTGAGTTTCCGGTCTTGCAGAGAGAAATAAAGTGTGAAATTTACATAAAAATAGTCGGTTTATATACAGGCCTGGCCACAGGAAATAAAAGAAAATAGAGTCGAAATCTCTTTTGCTATCTCATTAGAAGACAAACATGTGCTGACCTGTCTGAAGCATCATAGTACCTGATAGAACTGCTTCAATGGTACAACCAAAAAAATTGCTTCTTAGAAAGAACAAAACTCCACTAAGACCAATTTGCCCCTGTTTCTGCCCTGTGGTCAGCTGCAGACACAGAAATCTACCATGGCAGGATCCCAGCTTTCTAGAGGAGAACTGCCTAGTCTTTCTCCTTTCAGCAAAGTCTATAACCAGAGGGATGGTGTCTGAGTTCAAAAAATCAGATTTTATAAGAATCAAAATACTAACAATGAACCTTCAAACAAATTTGGGCAGTAAACAGACTCTCTCATACTCTCGGCTGCTCAGCCCACGTTGCAGTCTTTAAACTTCTACCTGAGGGTGCTCAGATGCTCCCTTGTCTAGGCACTCTACAGAAGTCACCATTGATGGAGAGTGTGACAGTCTTAGCAATGCAAACTGCTGGTCAATCACAACTTCACATAGGAGCAGGGTCAGGCATACAAAAGGATAAAAACCAAAGAACTCCATATACTATTGGCTCAGATACATCACACAGCTTAGAAACCAAATTTTAGTCTCTAATTTTGGAGACTCATTTACAGCTTTAGGACAAAGCTCACTCTACAGAGATTCTTTCAGTCAGAAAAGACACCTAAAATACTCAAGGCAGGGATGCAAATTTCAATACCTATTACTGTAGAACAAGAGCATGTGACATGCTCAGTTGTATATGAAGACTTCCCCCTTCTTCCTCTGTCTTTCTGTAAAGCAGAGTCACGTAAGCTGCCAACACTCAGTCAGCCACTGAGAGTGAATAGCAGTGCTAGTTTGATGAGAACTTCCATGTCATTCAGAGTTTGACCCACTCTATCTGCCACATTAAATTAGGGCAAAAATGTGTTTATCCCATTTACTTCCACCATCATGCACAAAACTTTGCCCTGGAAAAAAGGGGGAGGATGACCATAAGCAACTGAACAGTGCATTGTATCTTCAGATGCCCTAAACCAGACAAGGCTTGTTTTTCGTTCCTTCACAGGTGCTGATGTTGCCCCTGTCAGCAACTCTTGATGCCAAACTGCCAAGAATCTGGAGAACTAGTACTTTGCAGAACTGCTACTCTGGAGGAACAGCAGCTTCAGCAGGAAATCCCTCCATCTCCCACCAGTGCTGCTCTCGGCTCCTGGACTGCAAGTGGTGGGTGACCAGTCAAAATCAAAAGAGTGGGAGGGGAAGTGAAAGGACATAGCAGGTTACAAGAGAGTTTTGCTTTACGAAAAGTAATGGTAAGTGAAGTAGCATTAGAACTTACAAGAATAAAACACGCAAACATTAGGAAACCTAGTAGGGTACAGAGAGACCCTGCTCAGATAGAGAGGCATAAATGCCATAGATAATGGGAATCTGCTCCTTTCATATCCTGTGCATAGAAGGTACATGTAGCACAGAGAATGCTGGCATTACGCTTTTACCACAGCAATCTAGATCTTGCAGTGGGATGATCACATGCATACTCCATTTCCACTCTACAAGAAATAAGGAAAAATAAGCATGGGGTTTATAGATAGCCTCATAATGCAGTGGTACAGAAAGTATTCAGTGGACTTGTCCATTTCAAGTTGATTACCCAGTGAAAAGCAGCAGCTGCAAGGCTCCACAGGGCTATGCCCACTCTTTTAAACACAAATATTTTTGTGAGATGATAGTGAAATCCTCATGCCTGCTCAACAACCAACTCTGTCTCTTTCAATCTGAAAGTTCTGCATTCATTACTGACCATCTAGCATCCTACGGTGATGCTGTCCTATCAGCTGGAAGTCAATTCCTGTGTCCACAGCTATTGGCTCCCCATCAGAAGAGGAAATTCAGTAGCAAGGACTCCAGAAACTCCATTCTAAGTGGTTTTTTCTTCACACAAGCTGAAATATGCTAATAAGAAATGGAAACAAATAAAAGAATCCTGTCAAAAATCAGTAATGGGGCCAGATTTCTTAGTCATAGCATGACCTACAGTAGTATTTGATGACAGCAGGAGTAAAACCATATTCAAAATCAATTACTGCCTTTGCTGCAAAGAAAGCAGTTGTGGGTAAGGCAGGTATGAGGTGCAGAGAAACTGTGAAGTTCCAACAGTAACCTAAGACAAAAACGTAACTTGGATTTGTTATCAGCTTTGTCTGATCTTGCTGGTAATGAAAGAGACCACCTTTCCCTTCCCAGCTTCTCAGGGCATAGCATTCTACACCCATGTTTTTATTAGCACTAGCAACTACATATCTCTGTAGTAAGAGCACACTGTTCATCAAGCTGAAAAATAACACCCTGTAGTTAGTTTTCACCAACATCAGTCAGCTGATCCTATACAGTCTCACCATCCTCCTGCTGAAAAGGAAAGGAGCCTTTTATGACCTTTTTGCAAGCTTTGACCCGCTTAATCTAGTTGGACAGGTGCATATTGATATTACATACACAGCTCCAAGGTTTGGATGGAAAAGACACTACTGTGCCAACCTAATGGAGTAATTTGCCCTTAAGAATTATTTTACAACTCTTCCTGAAACAAAGAACCTGCAGAGCCCGTCTTACTGGCTTAAAGATACATTCATATGATCTAATTTTCATTCAGAAAAAAAAAAAAAAGGCTGTACAGAAGAAAGAATTATTACATGAATAAATAATCTTCTTTAGAGTACATTCAGCTGAATCTGGATTTATTTGAAATAACATATCTGGTTAGGAAAATGTCTTTTTTTATTTCTCTTGTTTTTTGCAAGGCAGCAGTTTAAAAAAAGGATTATTTCTAAATTGTCTTTATATTTTCATCTACTTCCACCTATTGCCCTTAAACCTAAGATCTACCTTAGACCCTATTACAATGAAGAGAGGATATGAGACTTCTTCTGCATAAACAAGCTTTTATTTTATTAACTATAAATTTTAAGTTAGATGTGTGATCTGATGAATTAATGGCAAACAATTCTGCTTTAGAGTGTTTACAGTCAAAAAGAATGTTTCTTTCTAGAACTATTGGCAAAGAAATAGTTCAGTGTGAGAAAAAAAAGAACCAACTTGTATTTTAAGAAAGTATTTCCTGGCTTTTATTCTCTTTACATTTAGAACATGATGAAAATAAAATAAAATTATTTCTACAAAGAGCTGTATAAAAGATTAAGAACTATCAGTTAAATCGCAGAGTAATTTAGGTTGAAAGGAACCTCTAAAGATCATATCATCCAAGTCCTGTCTCGTTAGGTGTTGAGCATCTCCAAGGATGGAGACTCCATAACCTCCCTAGGTAACCATATTCCACTGTTCAATCACACTAGTAGTAAGGATATTTTTCTTTCTGTCTAATTCCTTGTTGTGCCTTGTATCTGCAAGTCTTTTGTCTTTTTGCTCAGTACATCCAAGAAGAGTGTGGATCTGTCCATCCTCTGCATATCCTTTCATTAGGTAGGTGAAGACATCCTCATTTAGCACTCCCTTCTTAAGACAAAACCCTTTATCTCAGACTCTCCTTGTGCACCACCCACCCCAGTCACAATTTCAGGGGACCCTGCCACACTCACTTCAGTATCTCAACCATCCTTCTAATACAGCAGAATTAAACATGGACACAGATGTGGTATACCAAAGAAATTTCTGATTATTTTTTAAACACGCTTTGGAAACATAGGCTTTCAGGGCATGGTGAGCTTTTACATTAGCTTTATTCATTGCCATGGCATCACCTTATAGTAGGTGGACAAGTACTAATTGAGAAGTACAATTGAAAACACAAGCAACAACAAAACTACTTTTGCACTGACCAGATGCTAAGACAAATGGACCAACAGCCCCATCCTCCAGGGAACATAAAGCCAAGGGTAAAGGAACACCAAGTGCTTGCAGCACAGGGCTGTTTTGATATTTCCCCAAGGAAAATATATTTTATAGCACATAGTCTAGAAATCTATAGAATGAGTCTTTGTGAACGGCAGGAGTGTGGTATTTGCCAGTGGGGCAGTCAAGGCCCAGAGGAGCTTCTCAAGTATCTAGGCACTCCTAAATCGTACATCCTAGACCCATCCCATTCGGGCATACATGAGTTAGCTGCTTGTCTGCAGATTCTGGAAGCCAGGCAAAAAGCAACCCTATCCCCAGATGGCAAGTAGAACCAAGTCTACTTACAGAATTTAGATTTAAGGCATTCCATTCAGCTCCCACCAATAAGTGCAGAAGTGGAATAGTGAGCTGAGAGTCAAATGATCCACTTCACTGGTAGGTAGAGTCTGCTGTCAAAGCCACTGGATTGCTTACTCCTAGGTAGGCATCTGAGAAGCCTTAACAAGTCAGGGCATCAACAACTTGGTATCTGCAATACTCTAATAACAGGGCTGGCAGACTGTAGGACAGTTAGGCAATGTAGTTCTCTACTGATTTTATCTTCACAAGAGGAATGCAGTTTGCGCAGCTGATGGATACCAGTATGTCTCAGTGTCCTAAACATTGTGAATTTCTGTTGAAATTCTTTTCAACCAGTGGAGATGTTTTATTTCTGCAGCTTTATCAGTACCTTACACATTACTGTATCATACATGTTTGGTTACATTCATTACTCACATCATCATTTAAAAAAGTTAAAAGTATGTATTTTTCAGGGTATGTACTTTGGCTTTCTGGAAAATTATAGGTTCATGAAAAGAAGTGTCCAGTTAGAGAGAAGACACATCTGTTACATACGTCATAATATTTATTACAGGTTTTTAAGGATTATGTACTTATATCCCTAAAAGTTTTTCTACTCAGCGAAAAGCAATGGTGTGATCTCCCACTTAGAAGACAGCAAAATTAATAAACCACAGGAAAAAATTCCATGAGAAACCATATCTCAGTAGCCCCTGAGTTCAAGGAAATACTGGTCTTTGCTTTTTGAAAAATAAAGACAAAGGCAATCTTTTGTCATTTTATCTAGACATTAAAACGTAATGGAAAAAGTAAGAAGCATACTCAACTTTTTTCTCCACTGGTCACATTTTTCCCAGCAACATATAACACAGACATAGTGCGGCCAGCAGGACTAGGGAAGGGATCATCCTTCTGTTCTCAGCACTTGTGAGGCCTCACCTCAAATACTGGGTTCAGTTTTGGGCCCCTTACTAGAACGAAGACATTGAGGTGCTGGAGTGAGTCCTGAGAAAGGCGATGAAGCTGGTGAAGGATCTGGAACATCAGTCCTATGAGGAGTGTCTGATGGTACTGAGGTTGTTTAGCTCAGAGAAAAGGAGGCTCAGGGGGGACCTTATCACTCCCTGCAACTACCTGAAAGGAGGCTGTAGCAAGGTGAAAGCTTACCCTTTTCCATCTGACTAGCAAAGACTCTATAAGTGGTTATCATACTAATACTCATTTAGTAGGGTATTAATCTTGACTATCTATTGTGCGTGTTAACCACAAGGTAACTCCTTTCCATATAACTGCACATAGCAAGAGGTGACAGAACAAAGTGGTCCAAAAAAGGAGAGTGAGATAGGTGTGCTGGTTTTGGCTGGGGTACAGTTAATTTTCTTCACAGTGGCTAGTATGGGGCTGTGGTTTGGATTTGTGCTGAACACAGGGCTGATAATATAAAGGTACTTTTGTTACTTTTGTTACTGAGCAGGGATTACACAGACCCATGGCCTTTTTGTACTGCCACACTGGTAAGGGATCTGAGAGTGCATGAGAAGTCGGGAAGAGGCACAGCCAGAACAGGTGACACCACTTGACCAAAGGGCTATTTCATACCATATGACATCATGCTCAGTATATAAAGTGGGAGGGAAGAAGGTGGAAGTGGAGGTATTTTGAGTGATGGCATTTGTTTCCCCAAGTATATGTTATGGGTGACGGAGCCCTGCTTTCCTGGGGATGGCTGAACACCTGCCTGCCCATGGGAAGCAGTGAACTAATTTCTTGCTTTGCTTTGCTTGTGTGTGCAGCTTTTGCTTTCCTTATTAAGCTGTCTTTATCTCAGCCCATAAGTTTTCTAACTTTTACTCATCTGATTCTGTCCCTGATCCCACTGGTGGGGAATTGAGTAGCTGTGTGGTGCTTGACTGCTAGCTGGGATTAAGCCACAACAATAGGCAATGGGAAGTCATTTTGGCAGCAAAGGCATGTAGTAACAGAGAAGGAAACTGAAGGTGCCACTGCTGCAGAAGGAAAGAGGAAAAAAGTCAAGCAACAAAGCCTTGTTCACTTTAGCTGTGAGTGACAATGATGACTTTTGTTCTGAGCATGGCAGGTTATGTCACAGAAAATATTTAATTTATGGATCTGTGCTTAGCCATAGCTTTTCAGCACACACCACCCATGTGCACATGCAAGTGTCAGAGACCCCCTCAGTAAGCCCAAGAGCAGTACTGGCCAGGCATCTCTGAAAGTAGAGACTTCATTAAATATGGCAAGAAGGACTGTGTGGGCCTCACATGTCTTTCCCAGCATAAGTGGTGCTTCACCATGTGGTGAAATATTTGCTCCATGATGTGACAACTGCTCCAAATCCCACCCAGTCTCACTGCTGGTGGTTTCTGCTTAATCCTATTCCCGTGAAGCTGCAAGTCACACCCCATTTGCCCCTCCCACACACCATTTTAAAAGGTGGCACAGAAACCCATCAGTCTAGCCCAGACCTGCTCCACAGAAATACCCTTGCAGATTCCTGAGCTACTGCCCACTCACAAAGCAGTTGGGCCACCTACCCTGGGCGAGGAGCCCCCCAGGGCCAGCCAGGGCTTGCAGCTGGGCTCACTCCTGCTAAGGATGCCACTGGAGTGGCATGAGGGGGCAGCAGCTGGGAAAAGCCCATGCCATCAGCACAGCCCCAGCTGTGCTTTCTCCCCATGTCAAAGAATCATAGAATACCCTGAGTTGGAAGGATCATTGAAGTCCAACTCCTGGCCTTACACAGGACCATTCCAAGAATCATACCATGTGCCTGAGAGCATTGTCTAAAAGCTTCTTGAACTCTGTCAGGCTCAGTGCTGTGACCACTTCTCTGGGGAGCCTGTTCCAGTGCCCAACCACCCTCCGAGGAAAGAACCTCTTTCAAATATCCAACCAAAACCTCCCCTGATACAACTTCAGGCCATTCCCTCAGGTTCTGTCACTGATCACCACAGAGAAGAGATTAGTGCTTGCCCCTCCTCTTCTCACAAGGAAGTGCTAACTGCAATGAGGTCTCCCCTCAGTCTCCTCTTCTCCAGCTGAACAGACAAGTGCCCTCAGCCGCTCCTCATATGGCTTCCCGACAAGGCCCTTCACCGTCTTCATTGCCCTTCTTTGGACACTCTCTAACACCTTGATATCTTTCTCCTATTTTCGTGCCCAAAACTGCCGTAATATTCAAGGTGAGGCTGCACCAGTGCAGAGCAGAGCGGGACAATCCCCTCCCTCACCCGGCTGGAGATGCTTTGCCTGATGCCCCCAGGACACAGTTGGCCCTCCTGGCTGCCAGGGCACTGCTGACTCATATTCAACTTGCCCTCGACTAGGACCCCCAGGCCTCCGGCCTCTCGTTCCCCAGTCTATACACACAACCAGAGTTGCCCTGTCCCAGGGGCAGAATCCAGCACTTGCCCTTGTTAAACTTTGCACGGTTGGTGACTGCCCAACCCTCCGATTTGTCGAGGTTTCTCTGCAGGGCCTCCCTGCCTTCGAGGGAGTCAACAGCTCCTTCTAATTTAAAATTCTTATTTTATTCACAGCCCTCCCCAGGGCCCCCAGAGCGCAGGGGGCGGTCAGGCCGCTCCCTGATCCCAGCCCTGCGCCCGCCCCGCCCCGTGCGGCTTCCGGACGCGCTGGGAAGTGGGGCAGAGGCGAGGGCGGCGGCCGGAGCGGCGGGCTGGGCAGGCAGGGCTGGCAGGGCTGGCAGGGCTGGCAGCGAGCTGGGCGTGTCCAGGCCGGGGTGAGTGGTGGCCTCCGCCGGCCTCTTTCCTCCGGGTGCGCGGCGGCGGGGCAGAGGGGTGGGCTTGGTTCGGATCTCCCCTTACCCCCGGCTCCCTCCGCCCGGAGCTCTCCGGGGCAGCTCCGGGGCGCGGGCCCTGAGCTGCTGTAAAGGGCGCAGTGGTGCCCGGGGCCCGCGCCCTGCTCGGCCCGCCCCGGGGGGCACGGCCGGGGGCCTCGGGGAGGGTCTGCGGGGGCGGCGAGCTGGGGCCGCCAACCGGGCCGGGAGAGTGTTCCACCTTACCCAGTTGTCCTCTGGTCTCGGGCGGGTGTCCCAGGGCTGACTGCCTTCTCCGCGGGAAAGAAAGCGACAGTCCTCGAGCCGGTTCATCGCGACAGGCCGAGCATTAATAGCCGCCTGGGCATCGTCTCCCCCTGTTATGTGTGTGCCTCTCGTGGCTGCAAGCCAACAAGAAGTCCTCGGTCCAGGCTTCGTCGGGGTGTTTCCTGATATGTCTTTTATCGTCTAAATGGCGGGAGGCCGGAGCGGGGGAGATTTGTCATCGAACTTGGGTTCGTGAGTAGTCTGTTTGGTTGTGCTGCAGATCTGCATCATGGAAAAGCAAGTGCTTGAAGCCGCAGAGGAGCGGACGTTTCAGTACCAAGATTCTCTGCCATCCCTGCCAGTACCTCCTCTTGATGAATCTTTAAGTAAATACCTTGATGCAGGTAATGATTTAAAGTTGTAAAGGTAGCGTGGGATGTGCTGTTTTGACCAGGCTGATCTGAAGATGTTTGCGAAGTGATTGTAGAGGCAGCTTGTATCAGCTGGTGTAATTGGGGTGTGGGATACACACAAGCTTAGAGTGCCAAAGGTCTTTTTGAGGTTCCAATCCAGAACTTAATTGTCCAGAGCAACCTGAGTAAAAGTTTTCATTTTATCCCTAATTACCTTTCTTCAAGGGAACTGGATATGTGGGAACGTTAACTTTTTTGGTTTGAGGGTGGATTTTTTTGATTGTTTTTTCCAGCTGTATCAGCTGGTCTAGTAAAAGATATTTCTCCATCTACAAATTCTGTTTTGTGTAACTGCTTGTTTATGACTGTGTTTGGCCAGGATCTTTGTAAAAAAAAAAGTTATTTCAAACTTTTCATACTTAACATTGGTGAGAAAGAAGAATATTCACTAACTATACAGCAGTAGGAAAAGGCAATGGTGAACATTTATTGTACAATTTAACTTGAATAATTTCTTCCTTGAAATGTTGACTAGTCTAAAGAAAATCACATAAACGTTTTGAAAAATACATGAATGCACTTGTGTCTAGATCTGTTTATAAAGCACAGATGACTGGTTGGTTCTTTATTATCAGGTCTTGATATATTGGGATTGACACAGATACATTATCTTGATACAGTATCTTGAGATTACTTTCTTATGTTTCTTCAATAATTTTCAGAATTCTGAATCGTTGAGGTTTTTTCTGGAACATCAGCTTTGTGTCTTTACTATCTTACATGTATTGGAGGAATACTAACAGAGTAAGACATGGAGTTCTCTCCTTAGCAGGAACATACTACACCAAAACTTCCCTTTCCCAAAATAGGAATCCTAACGTTCACTCTGAGTTCCCATTTATTCTCAGTGTAGTGGAAGTGGCCCACTTCTTTGGTGTTCATTACATCATTGCTTTTTAGTGCCGAATGTTGAAATGGTGGTTTTAGAGCAAAACGCTGTATTCATGTATTCATGTGTGATAACAACATTCCTGTTTAGTTTGCTTAGCTGAGCTGGCTCTCCAAGTTAATATACAACTCTTTTGTGGAGTGATAAAATCTTGACATTGATTTGTTTGCTCTTGTTTTCTGGTTATGAACTGTGTTTTCATAAATAATTTATCACATTTCCGTTTGTTTTCATGCTGAAGTTAGTTCCTACTTACTCTTGCTTGTACATAAATCATTCTATAACTTGAATCGTTGTTGCTCTCCTTTAGGCTTACTGGCAGTAGGAGAAAAGTTAATCCAGTATTCCCTGTTCTGCCTTAGTCTTCCCTTGTACAAATCACTTAAAGCCAAAGTGTGCTGTGCACAGTTCTAGACACTAGCTGTGTGGTTCTCGTCGCTTAAGCTTGTTATTTGTTTTAGTTTTTGAAGGGCAGCGAAGGAAAGGAGCTGCTTCTGAAGAACAATTCAAAACCTCCAAATGACTTTTGATAGAAGCCCTAAATCATTACAGGGAAACTGTCTTTCATTGGAGGAGGACTCCAGGCACTTGATATTAGTCAGGGTCCCTGTTGGTAAACCACCTGTCTTTTTAAAGCCAGTCAACTGGAAAAGCTGTCTCAAAATGTGCCTTATTTAAGGCTTTGCAGTAGCTACCTCTTCTTTAATGAGTTAACCTTGTTTTGAAGGTAAGCCTTAAGAAGAGAAGGTGGCCATAGCTTTCTAGTTATTTAGCCTTCCAGTTCACCCGAGAGGTTGAGATTCAGAAACTTGGACTCAACATGAGAGTATGAAAACCCAAAGTTCCAGCTTTCCAGGGGTTCCTTAACTATGCAACTGAAGGTGTCTTTCATGGGATACTTCTTGTTCATGGACAGAGCTGATGTCCTATTCAGAAAGGAAGACAAGATGTATGGGCTGGAGAAAGTGGCAAGAGAAGTTTCACTGAACTCTAGTGAGAAAGGGGCTGAGTTCTATTCCTTCCTGATAATGCTGCTTCTACCTCTCATTAAATAGTTTTTCAAAGGAAAGAGGCCCTGTAGTCATAGAATCAGACAGGCTGGGAAGAGTTCATCTGGACTAGATTCCTGTTCAGAGCTGGTCCATCTTCATCAGGTTGCTCAGGACTTGCTTAGCCAGGTTTTGTTTATCATCTGCAAGGATGGAAATTCCACAGCCCCTGTTCTGATGTAATCTACTCTGGTGTTTGATGTAACCTGCTCTGGTGTTTGGTCACCCTCACTGTTTGGGGGAGGAGGGGACACAAAAAAACAACCCCAAAACCTTCACATTTTCCTTTTTAGAAATTTCCCATATTCCAACTTTATTCCGTTTTCTCTTATCCTATTTCTCTGCATCTCTGAGAGGAGCTATGCTTTATCTTCACTATGCCTTTACATTCAGTTGAAGAGTGATGCAAGGTGTTCCTTTTGCATTCTCTTCATAAGCTGAACAAACTCAGTTCTCAGACCCATCTCATCATGTGTTCCAGTCTAAGGATTCTGTGAATACAGACCAGAACCTAGTGATTTTGCTTTTTTTTTCATTTTTTACATGCATATTACTCTGTAATGGCTTTATAACTTGAATAACAGAGGATAATCACTCTCGCTTTCAAATTGTGTGTGTTAATAAGGTTACTCTCTTTGAAACCTGAGTGTTGGACTTCCTTAATCTGGGAAGGCTTTCAACTTCAGGTTTCCTGGGTGAAAACTGTAATCTGTATAGGTGAATGGCTCTCTCACTTATTATTTCTTTCTTCGTTTATGTTCACAACTGGTGGTGTGCAATTCAAGCTGCCGCTAGATGAGGTCTAGATATGTTAAGTCACTGCGTGAATGTTCACAGCTGATCATCTGTGGTGAAGGTGTAAGGGGAATGCTGGTACCTTTCCAATCATGATGGTGTTACAGTGGAACTTAAAGAGGTCCCAGTGCAATTTAAACACAATCACTGTATGATAATGTTTGACAATGGATGTTCTGTCTTGCTGGCTAAGATTGTCAGCCTGTGTTTAAAACCACATTTGTTGGTAATATTTGGCCTTTTCCCATGTCTGTCCTATGGAATAGGAAAAATATCACTAGGTTTTGCATTATACTGTTGTGGAGTACCATGAGGAGGTCAGGATGCACCTGAAAATGGATCCTTATTTTTCATGTCAGGACAGGTAATGCAAAATACTGAAATGTGTTATGTAATTAGGATAAAAATTGAATTATTTTGAAGAGTGAGGAGGACTTAATCTTGGTGGAAGAGGATCAACACTGAACAGTTTACACATGAAAAACTACATGAGTCCTGTTGGGATGTGCCCATGAGTGCTGAGGGAGCTGGCCTTTGTCATTGGAAGGCCACTTCTGATAATCTTTGAAAGGTCATGGTGATTGGTGAAGGTTCCTGAAAAATGGAAGAAACCAGATGTTACTGCTGTCTTCCGGAAGGACAAGAAGGGAGATTTGGGTCACTACAGAACAATCAATCGCGCTTTAATCCCTTGGAATCCCTGGCAAATAATCATGGATACCATTTCTGAGCATATGAAGGACAAGAAGGTTGCTGGGAGTGGGGATCACAGGTTTGTAAGGAGGAAATTGTGCTCGACCAACTTGATAGCTTTTTATGATGAGGTAACTGTCTTGCTGGATGAAGGAAGAAGAGTGGATATTGTTCATATTGATCTTAGCAAGGCTTTTGGCACATCCAAAGGTTTTCAAAAAAAATTCTTCATAGATGAACTGATAGAACATGAACTAGATAGTGGACAGTCAGTTGGGCTGAAAACTGTCTCAGCTGCTGGGCTCAAAGGTTTGTGATCAGCAGCACATATTCCAATGTAGGCCAGTCTCTGATGGTGTGCCCTAGGGGTCCAGTAATTTTTAATATATTCATTAGTGGCCCATGTTAATTAATGTCCTGTGCATGATGGGACGGAGTGCACTCTGCATTTGGAGAAGATACTAAGCTGGAAAGAGTAGCTGATGTGATGGTTGTACTGTCACCTAAGGAAGCTTGACAGGTTGGAGGAACAGGCTGACAGGAAGCTCATGACACTCAACAAACAGGGAAATGCCAAGTCATTCACCCAAGGTAGAATAACTTGACACACCAACACAAACTGGAACTGAGTACATGGAAAGCAGCTTTGCAGAAAAGCCCCTGGGATCCTGGTAGACATAAAGATGAACATGAGCCAGCATGTGGCCTGGCAGCAAGGCATGCCAGTAGTCTTCAGGGCTCTATTAGGAAGAGCATTGCCAGCAGGTACAGAGAAGTGATCCTCTCCCTGTGTTTGGTGCTGGGGAGGACACGTCTGGAGTTCTGTGTCCATTTCTGGGTTCCCCAGTACAAGCAAGACATGGGTGTACTAAAAGGAGCCCAGAGAGGGGCCATGAGGGTGATTAAGGTCTTGGATTATCTGAAATATAAGAAGATACTGAGAAAGCTGGGATTGTTCAGATCTTTTTAATATGTGTAATTATTTGTTGTGGAGGAGTAAAGAAGGTGGAGCCAGACATCACAGTAAGAGATGATGGGCAGAAACTGAAATACAAAAAATTCCTTTAAACATAAGAAAACTCTTTTTATTGCAAGAGTGGTCAAGCAATAGAACAGAGTGCTAGTGGGACAGTTGTAGAGTCTCCATCCTTGGAGATATTTGGACCCAGCATAATTCTGAGCAACCTGCAGTAGCTGACCCTGCCGAGATGTGTTTGATTAGATGAATTATAGATACATTATACGCCAGGTGAGTATAAGAAAAAAATGAGGTGTGCTGGTGTGGAAACTGACATCAGCAGTGCCTGTTAACTGATAGCATGGTAAAAAAGCTTTAAGGAGGGCTTAGATTAAAATAATGACTAGTTTTGCAGATATTTATGGAGAACTTTGCCCTATGTGGCATGTGATCTGAGAGAAATCCAAAATGATTTAAAAATAAAAATCTGGCTAGCAGTAACTATGTTTGGTGTCATTCAAAGGTAGGCATAACACAGGGACTGTGAATGAGAATTAAGTTGCAAGGGCAAGTTGCTTGTAGCCCATGGACTTGAAAATAAAGGCAAGCAGCTTATAGTTGGTGCAGTAGGGTGGTGGACGTGTGGCATAATGTGTTAATTTACAAAGTTCCTGCAAATTTAATTACTTGGTGAGTTCTGTCACAGAGGATGGGGTTGCAGAATTCTGTAGTATTTCTAGCTACAGTTGTAAATATATTTGATTTAGTTATCTGTAAGGTATTTCAGATTTTCAGCAGTTGCTTTCATGTGCTAGCATCTGTATTTATTTAAAAGTATGTATTTATGTTTTATTAGAACACATTGATTTATTTCAAGATTTTTAAAAGGTGTTTTCCCTTCAAGGACTTGTTTTAGAAAAACAAATTTTCATCCGCTCCCTTGCCTGTGGATATCTGAATCTTGGAATAAATCTCAGGATACAGTTGTCTTTAAAATAAAACTATTTTCTTTTTACAGTGAAGCCATTTCTAAATCAAGAAGAATATCAAAGAACTGAGGATATAGTTAAAAAATTTGAAAATGGCATTGGAAAAGAGTTGCATCAGAAATTACTGGAAAGAGCTAAAATGAGAAGGAATTGGGTATGTGTTTAGATATATAAGATATAATCATAATTCAATGTAAGAAATCTTAATTCAACTTGTGGAAAGTTAGTTATTCAGGATATAAATCAAAATGTAATTTCACTTTTTTAAGTCTTAGGATCTTCCTTGTATCTGCCACTTTGCCTATGGATATGAAACCATTCACTTACTTATATATGTGTGATTTAGTTTTTTCAAAGCTGAGTAGCTAAGAGAGCTCATCAGCTGAAATTATAGTTACCTACCAGCTTTTGAATGCTTTGTCTATCAATCTCTCCTTCTATGATATCTATCAAAAAACAAAGACTGGAATTTAGAGTTTGGTCTCTCTCTTTCAATTCCCAGAAGGAGGCTATGTGGTAGCATTTTAAAGCTGTGTTTCAACAGAGAAAGGAATATGAGGAAGGTCATATTCCAAGTGGAATATGAGAATATTCCAAGTGGAATTCATGAGAATTTTGTAAATCTTAGCATGACACATTCCAGAGTGGGGATTTTCAGATGGTGACAGAAACAGTACATTATAAACTGTCTCAGATCCCCTCTCAACACACGTCTACTTTCCTTCCATTCTCTGTGGAGTAATGTCTCTGATATTTGCAGCAGCCACAGCTGACATCTGCAAGAGCTTAAGGTGATGAATATCAGGGAAGAAATGTTCGTAATAATTTACAGTTTAATATTCTTAAACAGTATTGAATTTTATTTCAAGCTTGAACATAGAAGAGCTAAATGTGTCATTACCTTCAGCAGTTAGCTTTGAACCACTGTCCTGCCCTGTGTTATATAGAAACTACTATTCAAAGTACTAAAAAAAAAAAGGGAAAAGAGCAGGCAATTGAACACTTAGGTGATTATTAAAGAATTAATGACTAAAAATTAATTAGTTCTGATGCTAAACATTTTTCATTTCAGCTGGAGGACTGGTGGCTGAATGTGGCTTATCTTGATCTTCGCATCTCAACACAAATACACTGTAATATGGGAGGCCCTGGTCCCTATATTGAACACTGCTGGCCACCAAAAGAGGGCACTCAGATAGAAAGAGCATGTGTAAATATATGGCACACCCTGAAATACTGGAATCTCTTACGAGCGTAAGACTTCATGAAAAAATAATTGATCTTAAATATTAATGATCTGTGTATCCTTTAGTTGCAAATAGATGTTTATGTTCATTGGCATGCATTCCTTGCAGTAAAAGATAGGTTTGTCTAACCTTCATTGAATTCCATCGTTATAATTTCTCATATTTAATTTTGGTGTATTTGTTCCTACAGAGAGAAGGTGACCATAGAGAGATCTGGGAATACTGTTCTGGACATGAACCAATTTCGAATGCTCTTCTGCACTTGCAAAATTCCTGGAGTTACCAGAGACTCAATCGGCACTTATTTTAAAACTGGTATACAAATGAAAATTTGGGGTTAATACAAGCAAATGATTTTTATTAATGGGCTAATGGAGTGCTCACTTTAACCATAAAATACTTGCTTCCTCAAGCACTAAGTGAGATACTAATTGTTGAGTGCTTATATAAGGAAGCAAAGAAGATAGCTCATCTACAAGTGCCCGTTTTGGTCCAATATTTAGTCTTTACTAAAAAAGAGTAAAAGAAAGCTCTGCTTCAAGTTGTATGTTACCAGTCTGATGTCTAGAATAAGTATGCCAGCATTAAGAATTGAAAAAAGACAAATTCTGTGTGTTATAACTGTGTGTGGATTCCATGCATCATATGGACTGGATTTCAACATCATTACTAATTGCATGTTTTTTCACATTTGAGAAGTCATTTCTCAAGTGTATTCCCATATATTCTGTTGGGATAATTCTTACTTATTTTTTATCATTGTGCTATTTCTTGGCTTGGTCAGCTGCTTCTATTATCAGTCTTGAAAGTACTCCATAGAGCTTCATAAGGGCATTCTCTTAAACTTCCAACAGTTTTCTAGGGCTCAGGATCAAGAGCTGAAGTGTAATGTTCTTATTCATCCTCCATTAACAAATACTGTAGTGTTAATAAGCAGCAAACTGAAATCGTAACAGCCCTTCCACACACGTTCTGATGCATCCAGGGTTGTTCAGCAGTGTCGCTCTAGATAATCATGGACTCAGGAATTCAAGAAGAAGAAGGTATTGCCTTCCTCCATAGAAAATATCCAAGTAAATCTCCATTCCACATGAGATGATGGGAAAATGCAAAGTTGAAGGCACGTTTCAAGGTCTTGTGTTTTTTGGTGTTTTTTTTTTTAGCATTACAGTTGAAGAGTCAATTCAAGTACTAAAACTTGGAAGAAACATTCAAATGATGGGAAGTCAATGTTCTGTTATGGTCACACTTAATAAACAAAGGTGTTACCTGGTGGAGAGGCAATTTGTGTCATTCCTCTCCTTCTTGGGCCTTAAAACAATACAATTAAATGACAAGGTTGCTCATATAATTTTTCATGTTATACACAGCAAGTGATGTTCGTTTCCATGTAGATTGTCTGCCTCCAGGTGAAATATTTGGTCCAGTTAGTTCTCTCGTTTCTCTGTGATTCATGGAGAAATAGTAATACCTCTAGAGAGGGATTTGGGCCATTAAAATATGTAAGTATGTAAGATAGATACTGTCTAAGATAGTTGCCATCTGAAGAGGGATCTGTTTTTTTCCATTGGCCATAGAGGGAACTGACATGGTCTAAACACTTGAAGTAGTATTTAAATTGCAGAGTGGGGCACCTAAAATTTGTCACGTAATGTCAGCTTGGAGTCAAAAACTGTACTGAAAGCCAAGGGAGCTGTTTGGTTCAGCCTGCAGCAGACATCTTCATGAGAACAAGTGAAGAGCTCATTAAATATTATTCAGTGTATTGGGTAGATCTCCACCACTGTACACCACCGTAGTGACATATCATACATGTAATTCTAGATATGGTAACTTCCAAACTTAATTCTGCCCTTTGCTTTAGACAGCTAAGATTAGGAGAATGCTACCTAAACTAATTGAATTGGATGTCATCTCTTCCGATTTTTGCTATATTACAAATTAATTTCATGATCTGTGAAGATGAGGTCTAAATGAAATGACAGATTCCTCGCTCTAGAATGTCTTTAACCAGGTATATGTTGAATTGTGTTATTTGATTTAAAAATTAGGACCATAAAGGTAGATGTAACAGCCATATAGATAAGTTTAGGACTTCTTTGGATGCTCATTCAGTTCCATATACTTGTGGGTAAAGTATGTATTTCTTCTTTTTCCCAGAGTAGAGTACTGGGCTAGTTTGAGAAAAATACATTTCTTGGAATTTTAGCACCTAGTTCGTGCCTTTTCCAGCTTTTAATCTATTTTCCGGGTAGATGGGTTTGGCTAGACAAATACGCCTGTCCTGGAGCAGGCCAGTACCATCTGTGTTTATGTATAGTGCCCAAATGGGTGTGTTAGTGCTCCCTTCTTAAAGATATGCGTGTGCTGGTCAGGTGTGACTGACATGGCAGTGCCTCACGAGGTGCATAACCAAAACTAGCAGCAGACTTGTTCAACAAACAACACTCATTCAAGCAAGAAGTACTGCTAGATCAGCTTGTAGCAGGGACCACTCGTTTCAGCAGAGGAAGTTCCTACAAGCTACACAAATAAGTGACACTTGCTACTAAGTAATGATGATGCCTTGAAGTAGTTTATAACAGTGAAAGTTACGTACGACTTCTGTTGGTTTTTAAAATGTCATCAAATTTGCAGTTAGATCATGCAATTGGACTTAGAAGTTACTCTTTTTTTAATCTTGCCTGTTTTTGCCACATTTTGAAGAAAAAAGGGTCTGTAGGACTTGCTGAGTTTTTCCTGTATCTGTCGCTCACTTTATCCCCAAGGTTGGATTTTTATTTATTCTTATTTTTCATTTCAGAGGCTGAAGGTGAATGCCCATCTCACTTAATAGTCCTGTGTCGAGGTCGAGTGTTTGCATTTGATGCTGTGCATGAAGGCAGTATGGTGACTCCTCCAGAGATATTCAGGTTTTCAAAATACCTTGTCTTAAATGAGCTGTCCTATTTAAGCTACATACCAAGGAGGTTTTCTTTCTCCTATGTCCTTCACCCCAAAGAATTAGGTTTGAGAGAGGCTGCAGCTTCTCCTCTAGCTGAAGGTTCAGATTTGAGTAAGTTCTTGTTTATTGAATGGCCGCTTCTTTCTGTAGAATGTGATTGTTATGTACTGCTGTACTACACCCATAGAGCATCATACAGAAGGCTGAAAGAAGGTACTTGAGTAGAAAATATCCTTTATATATGAAGCTTCTTTACATGGAAATATAAGGATTGTAAGTGTCATCATTCCTTTCGGGACCAATCCGCATAGATAATTGTCTCATTGCTACTTAATCATTATCAAAGATGAAACACCACTGTCATGTTGATTTAAATCTAATACACTTGTGGTCAATTTCCTCAGGAGTAGAGAGGCTGGAATTTCTGTTGGTGAGTGCAGCAGAGTCCAAACTTGAAGCATACACTGATTGACTTCCTGCAGCTACAGAGCAGTACAGCAGCATTTCACTTGCAGTTCTTGTCTTTGCCCCAGGCCTGTGACAACCAGCCATGTTTGTGGCTCTTCATGTTCTTGAGCTGCTGCAAAGGAACAGAGAGAAAGAATTTCATTCTTCAAATACTAAATTTCAGCAGTAGTGTAACAGGCAATGTTTAAAGCTTTTCTGTGCTGTATCTCCTATGTCCCAGTAGCATGTTCAGGTGCTGGCTTTTGAATTGTCAGTGCAGTTGTGGCCACAAAGTTTCCCACTCTGTTGGTCTAGCTGATGACACATATAGAAGTAGTTTCAGCATAAGTCCTTTGTGATCAATTTGGGATCTCTATGCGTCTACTTACTAAAAAAGGGTTGTTAATCTTGTCTAGGAATAACTTACTGAATTTGTCAAAGTGCGGCTTATAGAGCACAACAGAAGGCTTGCAGTTAAAACTGGCAAAAAGGTGTATGGCCAAATTCCTCAGGCAAGACAAAAATTAGTTAAAAAAGCCAAAAATCACTTTTTTAAAAAAAAAGTCTGGTACTTTAGTATGTACTTCTGGTTTTTGTAGCTGTACCTGTTAAGCAAGTAACAAATAAATGAACACCTGGAATACAGACAAAACCCCCTAATGCTATTGTCTATAGGAAGACCAGGTTGGGTTGTGTTTGGTTTGGTGGGGGTTTTTTTGGGGTTTTCTTTTTTAACCTCATGGGTGTCTTACATTTTTTGATAACTATGTAACTAATGATCAGTAGTGAAGTTTAATGGGCAAGAGTGCCAGAACAAAGCACAAGCCAGGATTGTGCCTGTAATTTGTGGAGTTCCTTTAACACTAGAACAGCATGTGAAAAACTGAATTTGCAAACTTAAAATTACCTCTCTGGTAATAGTTCTCCTAAAGGAAAAATCCAAGGAAAAGGTAGGAGGGGAATTACTCTCATGTAATTCAGACTCTACATTTAGGATGTACTATAGCTAGTGTTCCGCTTTAAATTTATCTTGAGTGGAATGTTTGTCCTGTATCTGATTAGTTGCTATAAAGCTGCAGAGCTGCAGTATTGCAGATGTCTGCACTCCAGAAAGTCTGATGTACACTGTTAAAGTCTAAAGTCTAGTCTTAAATTAAGCGCATAATAATGCTGTAGGATCATGATTGTTTATATGCAGGTTTGTACTGGGCTTGTAGCTGCAGTTTGAATTAACCATTAGTGTCTGAAAACAGAGCAGGTCTTCAGTTGTCCTTAGAGTTTGAGAGAGATGATTGATGCTGCCTGAAAATTAACATTGGCTTGTGAACGTGGAACCAAAGTTCCAGCTTTGCAAAAAAAAGAGAGAGAGGAAAAAAAGGTGACTTTTTTTTTCTCTCTATCTGTTCTTTGCTAACTTCAGTTTTTGAAATCTTCTTAAAGGCAACTTACATATATTCAGAAAAGGTGCCATAGTGAGCCAGATGGACCAGGACTGGCAGCCCTAACAAGCAATGAAAGGACAAAATGGGCAGAGGTAGGAATACTTCAACCCTTGGTTCCTGAGGTATCAGGAAAAAGCCTTGTGATCACTGGAAATACATTATTTGACTTAGCTTTGTCTTTTTATGCTTTCTAGTTACGGGAGTATTTGATTGATCTTGATCCAAAGAACTTAACTCTTCTGGAAAAAATTCAGAGAAGTTTGTTTGTGGTCTGCCTTGATGATTCTAGTCCCCATTCAACTCCTGAGGACTATTCTGAGGTAGCTAAGGATTTTTGATAATTCATGTCTGGTCATCTTTTCATAAAAATTTTTTGTGCATATATACAGAAGTAGCAGTTCTTGCTCTTTCATAACAGAAAATGAAGCAGATAAATATGCAAATAATGCCTCTTTTTGATCCATAGGAAAACTTAATAGTTTGAATTATTAGGACATTGGAAGGGGGAATGGCTGAAATCTACTTTCATAACCTTTTAGCCCTCTATCCTTCAGCATTTTCAAAAACATAGTCATCAACGTTTTATCAGACTTAATTAAAGCTTGGTCTTATAAACGTGTTTCATCTTGAACTGGATGAAAATGTCTTATCAGGGAGATATCACCCTCTTATTGTAGACTAGGTTTAGCTGACAGAGGTTGCCATTGTACTCAGTGTTTTTTAAAACTCACAACATGTAACCTTTGCTTTAGCTTACAAGGCTGGGACTAGCAGGTGATCCGACTGTACGCTGGGGAGATAAATCCTACAATAGCATATTCTTTTCCAATGGAACCTGCAGCGCATTCTGTGATGTAAGTTGAAATTTTTTCATCTTATAAACCTGTTGAATATTTGTTTACTAAATTTCCCCTTTCAGAGTATTATTTTAAATGCTTAATGTATTCCTCTCTAGTATAGCCTTGTTTACCAGGCGCGTTGTCTGACGACTTTCCAAAAGCAGTCTGCTTTCTCAGTGTTTGATATTATACCATACTTGAATTATGAACATGAGATCTGAAATAATTTCTAAGAGTATTTAATGAGGGAGTTCCAAAATAAAAAAAATTTCAGTGCACAAGAAGGCTTAAAATTAACTCTTCATTATGATGTATCTATTTGAACAGCTGTATTTCTTAAACTCCTGGTTTTTTAGACTCATTATTGCATGACCAGAAGGGCTTACATATTGCCTGAAATCTGCCTTTCCACAGCAGCAGTACATTGTGCCTCCCTGTCCAGCTGCAGAGCAGTCAAAACAGTGGGTGGACTTAAAGTAGTTTTCCATTTATTGTAGAACTAGAAAAACAAGTCCAACACTGTGCAGGAAAGCTGTTGATCTGCAAGTAAAGAGTGGAATAGGTAAAAAAGAAATTTGATCATCTTGCAGTTATGCAAATAATGTGATACCTTGTCTTATCTGATTTTAGCATTCTCCTTTTGATGCCATGGCTTTAATTACCATGTTATCTTATGCCGAAAAGAAGATTATTGAAAATGAGGGAAAATGGAAGGTATCTATCCTTTATAAACTTTCAAGTTTATAGTTAACTTGTCTTTTCTTATGGATAATATATTCTGTTCTCCCTTCTTTCTTTCTGTCTGCATCTGCCCAGGGATCAGATAATGTGAGGGATATTCCATGGCCAGAGGAACTTGTATTCACAGTGGATCCAAAAATTATAAATGAAATTGGACGTACTAAAGAACTGTATTACAAGAAGGTGGAATTTCTTGATGCTTCTCTTAGTTGGTTTTTTTTTCATTCTATGTACATGTTTTTAGTTGGTCTTTCTCCATGCTGGAGAAGAGGAATAAATATGTTATTGCTGAATTGATGAATCGGGGGACTTAACAGATGGTTAAATTTGTTGCATTGTTGGTTTATGTTGACTGGCTTTTGAAGTGGATCAAGTTGTGATACTTCTTGACTTCTGTGGTTTTTCTACCTTTGGTATGACAGGTATCTGACTTGCAGCTGGTGTCTTATGCCTTCACATCCTTTGGCAAAGCATTGCTTAGGAAGAAGAAACTTCATCCTGATACATTTGTGCAGCTTGCCCTTCAGCTTGCTTATTACAAATGCCATGGACGGTAAGAAAAACATCAGATTAGGAATAGAAAAACTAGTTGTTGAATAAAGCAGTACAGTGGCTTTGCAGTGTTAGTGTGTAATTTGCTATGGTGATGTAAGAATGAAGAACTAAGGGGTTTTTAAAGTAACAGTTGCATAAGACCATACTTGCTTCAGAAGAATTTTGCCCTTGTGACCATAGGGGTAATGTGTGTATGTGTTGTGGAATGGATGGCAGAACACAGTCCACAAAAAGGCGAATTTTGGCTGTACAAGGGAAGTCTTTGGGCAAACACCAGATGCTCAATGGGTCAGGATTCTCTACTGTCAAATAGTTGGTCAAATGGAGAAGAAAGCTTTATCTGTAGCAAGTGACAGCCATCAGTAAAATGTTTAGTCTTCCAAGCCTGTACAAGGCCTCACAAACCTCAGTGTCTCATTGTCTTTAGCAACATTGGATGTTAAGGTTTGAGCAGAATAGTAGAGATAGAGACCCTCCAAATGCCTGCCTCTACATTTTTGGATGTGGCATTTTATTTTGTACTATTGATTAAAGGCATCACTCTTCCTGGTATTGGTGTTCCCAAATTTCTATTTGCTAACCAGCACCTATTATGGCTTGTATAAGTCATCACTGACCTGGAGAGTATTGCTTGCTTCAGAAGGAGGGTTTCATCACAGGAGTGTGATGCTTAGTCACTGGTGATGTGATCACATCATAACAAAGGCTGGTGTAGAGCTCTGTTTACTGAACATTCAGATAAATTAATTGTCTGACTAAAATAGCCTGTTTGGTCTGTTGTAAACACACAAGTATGTTTCACGGAAGTTGTATTTTAAATGGTAGACTGTCATAGAGCTGGAGATGCTCCAGGTAAAAGCTGCATGCCTGTCAGTATGCAGCAGAGAAGGTTTTGAGCCTTTTCCCTCTAAATGCATTGAGACACATGACTTATTTTAAATGCGTCGCTTAATTTTTGAGGGTTTGGGTGGTGTAGGTGGTTTCTTCAATGGAAATACATAGTGAAACTGAAGCTTGTGTAATTTCAGCCTGTTTTTGCTAGAACCTGGTAGATCTGTAGTCTGCAGAAAATAGCCATGACAACACAGTCTTTTCAAGGTATGATTATAGTACTGGCACTTTCTTCAGTCATCTGTCCCATAAAAGTGCATACAGTTCCTTTGTGGCTCTTTTTCAGACGCATAACTTGAAGAAAATTAGTGGGTTTCTGGTACTTGTAACTGAGCTAAACGTGTAAGATCTTTGACAGGACTTGTTGAGTCCTTGAGAGAGCAAATAGTTTTGTTAAGGTAATGAGATACTCTTCCCTAATTTTTGTTCTTAGTCCGGGCTGCTGTTACGAAACTGCCATGACCAGGCGTTTCTATCATGGCCGCACAGAGACCATAAGACCATGTACTGTGGAAGCAGTGGAATGGTGCAAGTCCATGCTGGATCCTTCTGACAGTGTAAATACTGAAATCCTGCTTTAATCATCATGTATTTAGAAGGCCTGTCATTTGAACTGCTTAAAACTCACTCTGGTGTTGTCTCATTGATGGGAGTTGGCAACTTTCCAGTGAGATAGATTTCAAATGTTGAGTTGCTTAAACTCTGATTCTGGTCATTGTGACTGAGGTGTGCTGTCATGTGTGGGCTTGTTTGTTTTTCTATCCTATTTGCCTTTTGGTTTCAAGAATGTAACTGTCTTGAGTTATTCACACTGATTTTTTTTCACACCTCAGAAAGTTAATGGATGGGATCCAAAGTACTCTGCTGTGGTTCTGTTGTTTTAATTTCCAGGTGAAATCCGGAAATGTTTATCTAATATTTGCATCTGAGAGCAACATTGAAATCTGTTTGTGTCCTAGTGGCACAAGGGATGTATTTCAGTGTGTTTCTGAATAGCTGAACCGGAGACCTTTGCTTTTCCCACCAACTGCCCTCTGGTGCTTGGCTGGCAAAGTATGTCATGCCTTTCTTGCCAAGTGAGAGCTGTGTTAAAGCTCTTTCTGTTGTCTTCCCTGCACGTTTCTCAGAGCCTGAGAAATTAAGCAAGGAGAAGATTTTTGAGACAAAGGGCTATGTGTCTTTAGAAAATTCAAAGGCTCTGTATTATTAATGCATCTGAAACACATACAGGAATATGGCTGTCAGAAAGTATGTGTGATTGATAATTAAAGCCTTCAAGAGCACTTTTTTCTGGTCTTCACTGGCTTCTTTTGCATATGCTGTGTTTTCAAAACTCAGTTTTCTGGCCATGTTCCAAATCTGCTTTCCTATTCCAAGTATGGATTCCTGTTATTTCCGTTCTCTTCATTTACTTTCTAACCATTTATCAGGCTTCCAACGCGAACTGTAGCCTTTTTCTCTTTGCGATATTAAATAGTATCTCCAAACATCTCCCTGTTGGTTTTTTTAATGCTGAACTCCTGGGGCTTAAAAACTGTTCAGTAGTATTGAAATTAACATGCTTAAAAGTCTGCCTTTAGGTACTTTTTAGTACCTTAAAGTCACATACTTTGGAAGAAACACTTTTATCTCAAATTTTCTTCTCCATGTGAGCTTAGTAGCTTGACTTTTATTCAAATTGAGTGGCTGCTGCTCTTGTTTCACATTCTCTGTTACAGCCTCTTGTGTGATAAATAAAAGGATAGAGCGTGCTTCTTAAGTAGTTAAAGAACTAGCAAGATCTAGGATCTTGGAAGTCAAAATCTTGAGCATCCAGAACTGTTTCTCAAGGTCTCCTTTTAAAAAAACATGCTATTTGTATTCTCTCGGATTTTAATAATAAAGTTTCAATATAAAACTGGGGAAAAAAGTAACCTTGGGCAGAACTGGCAATTAGCAGAGAAAATTTGGCAGTGCAGGTGGCATCTGTATATATTAGTTAGGGCCTTGTTTTGTCTTCTCCTTTTGTGTTTTTCTTTCTTTTCTTTCCTTTTTTTGTCATGAAAAGCAATAGAATACAAAATTTCTGTTGGAAGGGGCCTACAATGATCATGTAGTCCAACTGCCTTGTCTGATTTAGGGCGTGATGGTCATGTAAGTGCAACCACACCTGGTAAAAGCTAGTGTCCTTTCTGACTAAAGGGTATTACAGAAAATTTTGGGGTTTGATTACTCTAGTTCACAATGGTTACTTTTCATTGTTTCAGCTTTTGGGGAAGGAGCATGAGGTTTAGAGTATTGTTCAGTGCACAAGTGATCTGAGTAACAGAACAGAGATACAGGAAGCAAATGAGCACATTCTTCTGAAAAAGGAGTTTGGATTTGGGAGAAGGAGTGTGAGAGCTTCTAATGTACCTTTAAAGTTCCTCCATTTTCTTCTATCTAAAATTGTTAGAAACTGTGAAAGGGAAAAACTTGCTGATCTGTGATTCCTAATGTGTTACTTATTTGGATTTTTTCCTTCTTTTTTTATACTGTCTCCCCCTATTTTACACAGACTTATCAACGATTACAGCTGATGCATAAGGCCTTTGCAAAGCACAATAAAATGAGGAAAGAATGTGAGAATGGAAAAGGTACTCTGGCATCAAAACTTTTGGGGTTTTTTTTCTTGTGTTGAAAAGGGAATATTGTTGTATGCTAATACATTTTTTCTGTCTCCTTATTTTCCACCTGAATAGAAACTAACTATCCCCTGAACATTTTATACTTTAATTTTAAGAAGAACTAAAACCTAGTGCTTGGGCCTTTCCTTGTGCCCCAAAGATATGATCACTTTGAAAGTTTTTCTGCCTAGCTAAACATTATTTTGGAATACCTTCCAATCAAATATATGCCTGTCTGGAAAATGTCTTCTAAGGAAGAGGAGAGATTTGGGTGAGGTTCTAACCCACTGTGTTAGTGTTGTACATTATTTTCTGAATAAGAAAGAGTATATGGGAAATATTCATCTGATGAACTTCATACTCCCTGCATTCTACTTGGTGTGTTATCTAGGCAGTTCTGGCCCTGAAAGCCTTCTTGCCTTGTTCACATAATTGCCAGTGGGCCACTTTCACTCCTTGGCTGAAGTGGGAGTTTTCTTGTGTTTTTCTTTCCACAGGAACTGTGCTGGGTTTCTATTACCTAGGTAATTTGCTTTTGTGCTCGGTGCTGCAAGTTGGAAGTGATGAAGGCCTCTTAGATCAAATGTGTGGGAAATGTTTTTGGATGCCGCAATACTTCTTTTATAGCAGACTCTGTTGTTTATCTGTCCTTCAGCTCTTACTTGAGCTCCTAGCTATCCAGACCAGAAGAAGCAGAAAACCAGGAAACACTGCTGTTAATGATTTTGTGTTTTTGTATTTGCATTTATTTGACAGGCTTTGATCGTCATCTTCTGGGTCTCCTGCTCATAGCGCAGGAGCAAGGACTGCCAGTGCCAGAACTGTATGGGGATAAGGCCTTCACAGCTAGGTAATTCATATTCTTCTCCTGTGGGGAGTTGTATCCCTTGATACCAAGGCCTTTGTTGCATTGTCCTTATATGTGCTGATTTCTTGATCTCGAGGACAAAATAACTGTTCTATTAAACTCACCTTGTTTCAAATTTCCTTTAAAAGTGCTGCTTTTGTTTTGTGTTGTTTTACAGTGGAGGAGGTGGGAATTTTGTCCTTTCAACTAGTCTGACCGGCTACACTAGGTTTAGTGGATCTGCAGTCCCTATGGTACAACATGGCTATGGCTTTTTTTATTCAATCAGAGATGACAGGTAAGTTTATCATTTGATTTTAGATATGGCTTTACCACAGAAGGAAAGGCAGCTAACAATTAGAATGAGGAAAGGAAAAGACAGAAGAAATATGGCTGAGCCTGTCAGGAGAGGTTGAGAAGTGAGGTACATGAAATAGAGGCACTGATGTTCTGGAAGAGCATACGTATGAGGTAGGATGAATGGTGGAGGTGAAGTGAGCACCAAGATACTGACAATAAGCAGAAAGTAAAGGGTGGGGAAGGTGAAAGAAAGGAGTAACAAAAAGAGTTAACTTACTTTAAAATAGGCTGCCATTTTAGAGATCATTTGTAACATGCAGACGTGTTTTTTGAAAAGTTTTTTGGCTGAGCTAGAGCACATGTACAGGTGAGCACACTGCCCATCATTCTTGGAGTGACACACACATCTTGACTCAAACTAGACCTTTTTTGAGTAACAATAAGAGGCTAAAACATTTGGCTTCACTTCTAAAATAATGAGATTTGAAATGATTCATCTTTGGCTTATTGGTCTTATGGACAAAAATTACTGCTTTATCTAAAACAACTTCAAGTAGAATGTGTAGGGTTAAGTTGCTGGTTTATGACTTAGGTGTAATTCAGATTATTTCTTCCTAAAGCTAAATATGGATTGCATGCACATTTGAATCAGTTTGAGTATACAAACCATTTATATTGTATTGATCTATGGCTCTCTTAAAATAATTGAAACTAGATGAAGATTTACCTTTCATTAGGTAACTAGAAAAAAAAGTGCTTAAAACCTTAAACTAGTTGCAGAAGAACTATAATTCACAGCACTTTCAGATATAAGCAGAAGAGTTGCATCACTGTGTGTGTAGTAATGGGTATTTAAATCAAAGTATCTGATTTCAAGATCTGTCAACATTATTGCTTACTGAAGGCACTAGTGATCTGAGTCCTTTTTTAACGTTGAGGCAGTATGTTTATATGACAATTTTTACTTCAGAATTTGTGTTAATTTTTGTGACTTCATCCTAGACCATGACAATTAAGTGTGGTAATCTCATCTCATTGTTTTCTATATTGATAGGATTGTTGCAACCTGTTCTTCTTGGAAATCATGTCCAGAGACTGATCCAGAAGTACTGTGTAGAACCATGTTCCGGTGTTTTCATGACATGCTACAGTTAACAGTTACAGCCCAACTGTGAGCTTGATAATGATGTAAAAGGCTTTGCAAGCACACGAGTTATAGGTAGTAATTAAAAATGAAATGCTACTCAAGAGTACTGCTACATTCAATTTAAGGCATTTAATGATCTATATGAAGTCTACCTATTTTTATGTGATTTACTGTGGTAACAGTACCCATTTAAGAATAATGTAGCCATTTGCAGCAGCAATGCAAGCAGTAGTACCTTATCTGTGTAGAACTATGCAATATTAAAATATGCCTCAACAATGCAAATGACTTTGAGACGAGGTGTTGGAGTGGAGAACTGATGGGAGACTTGTATTTATGATCTCAGTAGTAGCACGTAGAAATGTAGAATAGTTTGTAGTCTACTGATACTGTTTATGCCAGTGGAGCACTTACCTGTGTACTTAAGAGTAACCACACTACCCTCTTAGGTGATTATGCTTCCTGTTCACAGTGGTTTGTGAAACAGAAGGGCTGCCTCCATCAGGTTATATGGTATATTATGTTATCTTCCATTTTTGCTATCAGGATTATACCAAATAAATTTTGTATCCATTAATGGGGATGTTCCCACTACATTTGTAGTATGAGAGCACTACAATCTGAAGTATTTTGAAAAAGCATTACTCAATAAAGACAGAAAGCAGTATGAGTTTCAAATTTCTCAGTTTTCATCTTCTAGTGAACTGTGAATATCTGCTGCTTTACACTAATAGTACACAATAAAAGTAAGCACTGAATAGTTTGATATGGTTCTCAGGATTTTAATACTTGATTCCTCCAAGCTGCTTTGTATTTTCCTGTTATAAAAATAAAAGTCTTCTAAAAATCAACCTTGTACTAATTGATTTATGTCTGGACTCTTTAATGTGTAGCAACATTGTGTGAGAGAGATGATCTTGGGGACAGGTGAACTTGAAATTAGGATTTTAAAGTACCCACTGTGTTTTCTCTACCTTGTTAGAGTTGGAGAGAGATCTTACTATTTGTTTTACAGAAACGGCTTCATTCTCAGCTGACATGGAGCAGTTTCTGTGCCCTCTGAAGGCTCTGTTGTATGTTTATTGTCCACAGTAGCAAGAACAGTTTCCCTTTTTGTTTCCTCCCTCAAAGCCTGATAGTCCTCTACAAGCCAGAGTGTTACACTGTATCTTGTTACCTCAAAAAATGGTCTTCTCATTTCAGCCTTTGTCTTCCCTGCCTGTACTGGGCTACTTGTATGTTTTCTCTCACTTAAATCTGACAACCAATCATTGTTTAATGTTTTATTTGAGACCTTCTAAAACTCATACCGAAAAGGAATCCATTCCTGTTCAGCAGTGCTTATAATAACCCACCCTCTTTCTTGGACATAAATGACTTTCTGAAATTTCTCAGTTAGTGAAGCTAATTTGTGATGCTGCGATTTCTGTGAGATTAGGATTTTGGATCAAGCTAGGCCTGCTGATTTTTATTCTTATGTTTAAGACGTTCTGTCTGACAGATACAACCTTTTACCCTTCAGTTGGGTTAGTAAACCTGGTTGCGACTGTGATAAGGACAGTTTGATTTGAACATTCATTTGAAACAGTCTGAAATTTGATGAAGGGTGTAATTTTGCATTTATTTTCCACACACCTATCCCTGCATTTCTGGGGATTTCTGGGAACATAGAAATCCTGACAGAAGTACAGAAAAAGGAAAACTATTTCAGAAAGCATGTATCATTGAGAAAATGACATTCTGTCACCAGCATAAGCAGTTTCCTGTTCAGCTGAGACAGTCTGAGCCTTGCCTAGAAAAACTGAAGACAGAAGTGTGTCCAGAGAGAAAAAGTTTTAATTCTGTGAGTTGTTAGAGCTACTTGTTATGTGCTGTGGATGCATGAATTCCTGACTGTGGTATTAATTTCCTTGTTGAGTAAAGCATTTTATCTCCAGTGCCTCTGCCCTGAAAACCTCTCCCTGTTTTATGCCCTTCTCTATGAGCACCCATGCTATGTGCTGCAGAGCTGATCTCAGTGCCTGGAACCCTCCACCCTTCACCCTTTGCTTTTCAGTTTGGCAAGTCAGTGTGGCTTTTTCATGACTGCTGTGTAATATTTGAGCAACTATGAATTTTTGTGCTGGTAGGAGAAGAGGGTTGGGTTCTTAAAGCAAATGTACCTCAGTTATTTATTAGGTACGGCTTTTAAGGAAACTAACTATAGAATTGTTCCAAAACCACATGTAGTGAAACATCCTTAACAGTCTCATACAAAAGACTGAGCCCCCTGTACAGGTGCACCTGAGCAGCAGGTACTGCCCCCTCCAGTGCATTTCTTGTTAAATAATTACAACTTAATCCTCCAAAGAGTACCATAATAAAATCAAGTTATAATCAAATAACATGCCGGATAATTTTTTGTTCTAGTTTCTAAGCACAAAGTATGTTGTGCTTAGTATACATACTTTAAAACAACATCCCCTCAGTACATCGGCCTTCTCCATAACTTAGGTAACCAATTACTGGATTTTGTTCCAGAGAGGGTCCGCATTTTCCCTCATCTTCCTTTGATCACTGATGCACCTACAGAAGCTTTTCTTGTTGCCCTTGATGTCCCTGGCCATCCTTAATTCTACCAGGGCTTTTGCTTTTCTAATCTGATCCCTGGCTGCTCAGACAACTTCTCTATTTTTCCCAGGCTACGTGTTCTTGCTTCCATCCTCTGTAGGCTCCCTTTTTGTGTTTGGCTTTGTCTAGGAGCATCTCATTCATCCATAAAGACCTCTTGACATTTTTGTCTGACTTCCTTATTGTTGGAATGCACTGCTACTAAGCTTGGAGAAGGAGATCCCTGAACATTAATCAGCTTTCTTGGGCCTCTCCTCCCTCCAGTGATTTACTCCAGGCAGGCAGATTCCTGAAGAGGCTGAAGTCTGCTCTATTGAACTCTTGGATTGTGAGCTTGCTGTGCACCCTCCTCCACTGCCTTGAGGATCTTGAACTCCACCATTTCATGGTCACTGCAGCCAAGGGTGCTCTTGAGATTCAGAGTCTCCACCAGCCCCTCCTGCTGGAGAGAACAAGATCCAGCATAGCACCTCTCCTTGTTGGTTCCTCTATCACTCAGAGAAGGATGATTTCGTCAACCCATTCCAGGAACCTCCTGTGTGCCTTCTGTACAGAACTTCTGTAACAGAAAAAATATATAATCATATTGTACATTCATTTGTAGTAATCAAGAATGTGAAGATTATCCTATAATTCAAGGGATTCCACAAGTCCTTAGTCTTTGAAAGTAAAATATTCTCCAGCTCTCTCTAAGGTTCTAACCTAATTGTTCCTGTATGCTTGGGTGCCCTCTCTGCCTGCAGGAACCAATGAGACTATTATGAAAGAAGAAGAAATTGCTCTAACTTTAAATATTTATGGCAGGTACAATTTGTATTGACTTTACCTCATACATTCATTAAAATTATTTTCAAAATTATAACACAGTTGCAATTCAAATTTTCACCTAACTGACACATGAGGAAAATCTTCAAGAACTTTTGAATTTCTGCAAATCAGAAATTATTTCTACAGGACAAATCTTCGTGCTTTATCTATGTTGAACCAAATCAAAAGACAATTCATGAGGTTTCATGTGATCTGCAATAGTACCTGATAAAAAAGCAGAGTGAACAAATACATAAGATGCTCTGCAGGTCCACCCTTCTGGATCTTACCCCAGGAAAGTCCCACCGATTTTTATAGGGATGTTACCTAAACATACAGGTAAAAACTGCCTTTGGTTTGTAAACCAATATATTCCCTCAGAAGAAAAGGCTGTGATTATAATGATTATAAGAATTATTAAAGCCTCCATTTCAAGAATTACACCCAATTACAACATCATGGAGACTTTGGGGGAAAAAAAGGAATTTAGAGCATTAGAGCATTATTTAAAATGTCAAGAACATTAGCTTGAAGGGAAAGATAATCTATATTTTTTATGTCAAAGCTGAGTTTAGAATGAAAGATTTTACTGTGTACTGACAGATAAATTGTCACTCAGTTTATTAGTGTTAATTTATGTTCATTTTTTAAAAGAATGTTTCAATATACTTATTTTTAGGAAGCATTCTTTAACTTCTATAATGCTTGAAAACTTTCTCCATACTTAAGCTCATTTTTTTTCCCTGAGTCAAAGCAACAATAATTCAAATATTTTCTATTTGAAAATAGAAAAAATTTCCAAATTTTTTTCCAAAGCAGTCTGTGTCTGGGAGCAGATATTAATCAGCAGAAAAAATCATATGTGTATTTCTGTACATAATATGGTTAATAACTGCAATAGAAGTATGTCTACCTACTGTTGAAAGCATAGCTGCAACATTTTTAGATATGCTGCTGTTAGGTATATCCAATTAGAATGAATTATAGCAGTGAAGTGGAGGCAGCAAACATTCCAGCACAGGCCAGCAATGAGAGTTTATTTTCCATTGGTCTTGTGTAACCTGTCACGAGGATTATGTCAGCAGCTGTCATCACTGCAGGAGCACAGTCAGGATAAACTGAACAAGCCCACATCACCTGCAAACGCATTTGGGACGGCGGGGTGAACATATGTCCACATTTTCAAAAGCAGCTAGTGATTTTGAGCTCACCCATAAAGAAATGATCTTTCACAGGGTATGTTCTCAGCATTTTTTGAAAATCAGGAGTTTTTCAAAACTCCTAAAGGAGAAATTCCAAACCTCTCCCCCTCCCCCAGCCATTTAAAACTCCTAAATGAGAAAATTGGAATCACTGGCCATTCCTAAAAATGTAAAGACACATTTTCCTGGCTCATAGCAGCTTGGCTTGTAATCCCTATTCATTTTATATCCTTGAAAATATTAATGTTTTGCACAGAAGAAAAATAGTAGTTTTCAAAAATGATTAATGAAGCTAGATACCCAGTCTTGACTGAAAACTAGTGGAAGCTCATGCCTTAATTTTCTTAATGCTCCCAAATATTAAGAGGATTTACTTCAAGTTAATTAATATCAACAGCAAGTCTTTTAATAACAACAGTTGATTTAGCCTTGGTCAAGAATCCAGCAAATCAAAACTCAATATGTAAAGCAGCTTGGAAAACAATTTTAGAAAGTATATTCATTGAGCACTATACTCACTACAGCTCATAATTTAGTTTTGAAGTACTCGTTTTATGGGAAAAGAAAATTAAAAATTATCCACTAGATGTGTCTAGACAATAACACAGGATGTGAGACTGAAGCTTAATTCTTTCTCACTGTCACCAATGTAAGATT
This sequence comes from Cephalopterus ornatus, assembly GCA_013396775.1. Lineage (NCBI taxonomy): Eukaryota > Metazoa > Chordata > Aves > Passeriformes > Cotingidae > Cephalopterus > Cephalopterus ornatus. The sequence goes on from VZRE01010640.1 coordinate 33,652, forward strand.
TGTACACTGTGGAATCCCACTACCTTCACAGAAGCTTCACATAGTGTCTGTACCACTCTGAATCATGTGCTCATGGGTTGTACCAGGAGCTACTTGACTCATTAGAGAAATGTATGACAAATTTTGCTGCTCAATAAGGAAGGCATGAAATACATTTTACTGTCTTTTAGCTATGTCATTTTTGCACTTCCTTTTAATGACCGTAGTTTATTTTTACTTCTGGTGTATGAAGATGGCATTTCTCCATAGGCACTTGCCCAGGAAGAATCTCTCTTTTAAAAAAGTAGATTTCTACCTAGAGTTAAAATAGATGCTTGAGGATTGTTTTTCTTCAGGTTTGCTTGATACGTTGAGAGTGAAACATTTTGCTGAATTGCTATGGAAGGACATATGTTTTAAATTTTGCCAGAAACTGAGGATCTGCAAAAAATTGTTTTGGTTAATATAGTCTGCCAAAATCAGGTATTCAGGTCATTGTCTAACAGTCATGTAACTTGTCTTACAAATAGTCTCCGAGGAAAAAGTCACTAAACCTATTTTTTCTGTGATTTATAGCTCTTCTTAACTTTCTTTTTTGCATGCCCAGCAAGCATCTTCATTGAATCATTCTTGTTACAGCAATAATTGACACAATGACTAAAAGCAGAAGAGTCAGCTGGCAGCCACAGATCAATGACTAAACACTCCAATGCCAAGATTAGCTATATTTTGGGTAATTAGTGCCAATCTGGAGCCTGTACCCTGGATATGAATGAAGCTGTTATAAATTACTCTGGTTTATTTGAAAACTGGACAGGAAATATTTGTTACCTAGACAATTGAGATTTATTAACCAGAGGCCATCTGAAAATGCTTTATTTGGTCTAAATATTCTGCAGAATTGGATGCTTTGTCTTTTGAAAAAACGTTTCTTGTACAGATGATTCCCTTAAGCCTTCTGTATCTTATCTAGTATTCTTCCTCTGCTTCCATATATTCGCTCAGACTTACGGTCCTTGTTCTGGAATTTTGCCCAAGAAAACACAATGACATTTTGTAAGTCTCATATTTATTTATACGTAGAACCACGACTTAGAACTTACCAGGCCCTGAAACATGACATTTCCTAACTTGGAGTCTATGACAATTTTTTCCTCTTTGACTGCTTTTATCTTCAAGCATGTGAGGAAACACAGTGCTGCAAAGACAGTGGTCCCCATTTTGAGGCGTACAATTATGTGTGTTGTTACTACTTTTAATATTTGCAACATTTAGGAACTTCTCAAGGAGGAAACAACCCTCTGTGGAGACCAGAAAAATTTCACTCAGCTGCATGGGCTCAATAGGCAGTGGGGCTGTGCATATTTGGAAACCTCTTTAATCCCAGACTTACGAATATATCAGATTATCCTCCCAGTGGCTGGGATAAACCACTGTCTGTAGTGAGTGAATGACGAGTGATGTGTTTAGTCTCACATTGCTCTGCTTTCTACTGCTTCAGGGTAACGCATGCCTACGGCTGGGTCAGGTGAGAGTAAAATTTAATAGAAACTAGGGGAAGGATTGAATTTACACTATGGTTTGATAATAAGACACTGAACACCAACATTTCCCTAAAATACCTGATGAATTTAAAAAAATACTTGGTAAGATATCAACTGATAAGGGTAGGAGTGGCAACAAAAGAGGGTAAAAAATATCTGAATTAGTTCTATCTGTGTTAAAATACAAACTGGAAATGCTGTCAAGCCTTCAGGGCAGGTATCAGTGCAGGCTGTTCCTCCCAGGTAGGGCTTATCAGTTTTCACTTATATCTTTCACACACTGTAGCAGAGTCGGGATGCTGAGCAGCTCACCACTGCACCAGCTCCAGGAAGCAGCTAATGGCAATTCTCAAATGATGTTGATAAGGCTGGTTACCCATGCAATTAGTAGCCTTGCTGTCCTACTCACTGCTTGGCAACTAGAGACTGCTGTGCTTGGATTTCAGGCCGATTATTTTAAAAAACGATTTAACTTGGTTGATGAATCTACTTCAGAGCCCTGATCCTGGACCTAATCCCTACCGCAGCTGCCTTTGCTCTGTGCCTGCTGCAGAGGAGCAGCCACGAGTTTAGTGAGTGCAGTTAGACAGATATCCAGGTCCTAGTAATTACATGTGGATCCTAGTCCATACATGGAGTTAGCTATCCATGAAAACTGATTTGAAGTTCAGATTCAGTCTCTTACAGCACAGCCTGCTTTCTCTGGTCCTCAGTCCAAAGATGCTTTGATTTTATTAAAAAAGCTAAACAAACACTGCCATTACGTTTGAGCTTTCCTGCACTTGACCTATAGTTACATCAATAAAAAAGTTTTAAAGCCATTTAAAATATTAACCTGGAACCTGTTATGAAGCTTTAGTATAGTCAGTTTCTAAATTGAGCTAAAGAAGTCAGTGTGTCATCTTATGGATATGACTGTAGCATGACTGCTTAAATAAACACAATTTATGGGATGTAACAAAACAAACATTTCTAAAGCACCAGGAAACTAAATATAATGCTTTTACCTGCCTCATAAGTGCTTTAAATACTATGGATGGAAGCCTCATTGGAAGGATTTTTTCAGCTTTGCCTAGTGTGAAATCTTGTTTGAGGAAAAAATAACAGGCTTTTCAGATAAATAAAGTGACTATCTGCANCGTGAAATCTTGTTTGAGGAAAAAATAAAAGGCTTTTTTATTATCTAATCACATTTTTTGTCCTTTTCAGATAAATAAAGTGACTATCTGCATACAATATTAAAAATATTATTATCAAGTAAAACATATTCTAGCTGTAATTGAGGTAATCCAAGCTTTTAAAACCTAAATTTAGCACCTATAAGGTAGAGGAAAGAATAAGACACTGTTTTTTAAGAAACAAGTGTATATCCTGTAGCAGTCTTCAGGCCCCACCAGTGTTTTAATTACAGGAATTTTTTATCCAACCTGATCTCAAAGAGAAACTAGTTAGTTCAGAGTAACAGGCTTGGTGCTATCACAAATCACAGAATCTTAGAATATGCTGAGTTGGAAGGACTCACAAGGATCATCAAGTCCAACCCTTAGCCCTGAACAGGACCATTCCCATATGCCCGAGAGTATCACTCAAATGCTTCTTGAACTCTGTCAGGCTCAGTGCTGTGACCACTTCCCTGGAGAGCCTGTTCCAGTGCCCAACCACCCTCTGGGGAAAGAACCTCTTTCGAATATCCAACCAAAATCTCCCCTGACACAACCTCAGGCCATTCCCTCAGGTCCTGTCATTGGTCACCACAGAGAAGAGATCAGCACCTGCCCATCCTCTTCCCCTTACAAGGAAGCTGTAACTGCAATGAGGTCTCCCCTCAGTCTCCTCTTCTCCAGGCTGAACAGACCAAGTGGTCCTCAGCCACTCCTCATACAGCTGGCCCTAAAGGTCCTTCACCATCTTCATTGCCCTCCTTTGAACACACTTTAATAGCTTAATGTCTTTCTTATATTGCAGCACGCAAATCTGCCACAATATTCAAGGTGAGGCCGTACCAGTGCAGAGCAGAGCAGGACAATCCCCTCCCTCACCCGGCTGGAGACACTTTGCCTGATGCCCCCAGGACACAGTTGGCCCTCCTGGATGTCAGGGCACTGCTGACTCATCTTTAACTTGCCATTGACCAGGACCCTCAGGTCTGTTTCCCTGGCACTGCTTTCCAGCATCTCATTCCCCAGTCTGTATGTACATCTGGGATTGCCTCATCCCAGGTGCAGAATCCAGCACTTTCCCTTGTTGAACTTCCTATAGTTGGTGATTGCCCAGTCCTCTAATTTATCAAGGTCTCTCTGCAGGGCCTCCCTGCCTTCAAAGGAGTCAACAGGTCCTCCCAGTTTTGTGTTGTCGACAAACTTGCTTAGTATTCCTTCCAGCCCTGCATCCAAGTAAGTTATGAAGATGTTGTAAGACCATCTTGTTTCAGGCACTGTGCAAATACCAGGGCTTTCCTGCTCTCTAAGAGCTTACAGTCAAAAAACTGCAGTGCTACTGGTTATTTTCTAGAGGAAGCTTCTGAACTTGCACAGATATTCACTGACTACAGCACAACTCAGTGTGCACAAAGAGAGACTGTTGAATCTCTCACTCCTGGGCCAGGGCTATGCAGGGTCAGACTATGCAGGAATGAGATGAAGCAGACAGGCACAGAGAAAATTCTAAACCTCTTCTGATATTTTGAACCTATCTGATAGTGAAAGTTCTTCATAGTTTTTCTTGTGTACTGCTTAACACTGAGCTGCTGAGAACTGCACAGTTGAGATATAATGCCTCAAATACCATGAAAAATTGCAGTAACAAAAACTTACCTGTAGAAAAAACACAGGATTCAAAGTGGGGCTGCCCCAGTGCAGAACAGAGTGTGACAATCCCCTCCCTCACCCAGCTAGAGCTGCTTTGCCCGATACCCCCCCGGACACTGTTGGCCCTCGTGGCTGCCAGGGCACTGCTGACTTACATTCAATTTGCCATCGACCAGGACCCCCAGGTCCCTTTCAGTGGCACTGCTTTCCAGCATCTCATTCCCCAGTCTGTACACACAGCCGGGGTTGCCCTGTCCCAAGGGCAGAATCCAGTACTTCTTTGGAATATAAAACCTGATGTATGAGTATAAAAAATTTAAGACAGGCTATTTCAATGTCTTTCATATCATATACTACAACTTGACTGGTTGTAAAAAATGCTCCAGTAAATGCAGATGTTGCTTTGTTTTCATTTTTTCCTTTTCCTTATTTTGTGGTGTCAGTGTGAAAAACATGAGTAAACAAGACTGAGAACCTCATCCTAAAACAGTTAAAACATGAATCTGATGTTCAGCTTCCAGGGCTGTATTTGTTACTAAACTGATTCAGGTTCCTGTCACAGGTAAATAAGATGATTAACTTCTACCATTCATACAAGTAACATGGCCCTGTGTTTTTTCTTGGTATGGCATGTAAGTGACATACAGCATATGGATACATAAGGCCACAAAGGCATATATACACTGTCACACTCAGTTTGTCTCTCTTCTGCACTGTCAAAACCGTAATAATATCCCATACTGTATAAACGTTATTACCTTTTCAACAAATTTTGACCAAAAATGTCACAAAATTCTCGCTGGCGTATGTATAATATCACTCTCTTGAGAAAGTAACTTCATTTTCTAACACCATAAATTCAAGTTTACAGAAATTCTCTCTATAATGAAAAGTCTACTAAGAAGTGTTTTCTCACATAACTCTTGTCTTGTTGCTTTTGCATGGCCTTGTGTCACTTTATATCTTCTGAAAGGCTACAGCTGAGCCCACGTGGGCAAGACAGAGCAAGGCTCATCTTTCAGGTTCACACGACTTTTGGGGGAACAAGAGAAGGTTGTTGTGTGGTCACTGCTCCTGCTGACATACTGCCTGCTCTAAAGGGGCTAGGCTGAAGCAGATTCAGGGAGTTCAAGGGAGAACCTCTCCTCAATCAGCATTTATGAGCTGATCTGGTTGGGGATGTGCAATTTGCGTCACTGCTCTGTGAGACACTGAGCAGACATTTTGCATTCTCCATAGCAAGGAGCTTTGCCCAATCCTCATTTTGCAGCTCATATTTAAAAATAAGTATAATTTTATTGGTTCATCATAAAGGTCATTGGGAAACAATGATAAAAAGTAAAGCATACAATTGCTTCTTTGTTTTATACTCACTCCTATAAGGTCTGCAATGATGACTGAAAATATGGATTGCAAGACCCTATCAATAATCATATAAAAATATCCAAGAACAAAGTACAGCCATTCAGTTTTATCCAATTTTGTAATTTTGAAAAATTAAACTGGAAGTACAATTTTATTCTAAAATAAAAGGATTGCATCAGGATACATTCAATACATTAATAAAGGGAAGTGAGGGACCTGTATATTCTTTATAATGTGCTCCTTATCCTATAGTCCATGTTGGAATACCTCGATGTACCTGATCTTCAAAAACCATACTAATTAACTGCAAAAATTCTTATTATTACTCAATACCTAGTATTAATACCATAAAAGAAGAAGGAAAAGACCAATAAATGCTACACAAACATCCCATAACTTCCAATAAAAACAGTTTTTGCCTTTCCCTGAAAGGATTAGTCACAAATCCCACTTACCCTTCATGGAACTATCCAGAAAAAGAAGTTGAGAATTTAAACCACCTTTTGCATTTGATGGTATTGAATGTTAAAAGAACAGTTCTTTAAAACTTGTTGCTGAGTATGATCTCTTCCAAGTTTAAGTCCTTAGAGAGCTTGATAATTATATTTTAATTTTCAGGAATCTATTTGCTAACACAGACATTTAAGACAACAGATTTCAAAACATTAGACCAAAATAGTTATAATTCTCTACTGATGGTGTGTTATTTGAGTTGCATGACTAATTATATGGTTTTGGTTTTGTTCTATAATTAAATGAATTAACTTGCTACTTAGGCTGTTCCCACACGCAAGTAATTTTGTTTCATAATATTACTCAAACTATTTTAAATATTGCAACAAACAATTAATTTTGGCTTCAGAGGAAAAGATGTTTCCCCAGAACTCTTGTGGAATGTTATCAATGTATGAGTCCTTAACCAGACGTAGAATGCCTTCACACATTTTGTTCAAAAGTTACTCCCTCTCAAGTAGGACTATGTTCTTTTCTTATCTCATTCCTTTCTTATCCCATTAGGTATGGAAAGCACACGTAGGTAAGAATATAGAGACCCTCACAAGCTGAACAAATTTTATATTAAGTTCATGATGATGTATTCTGAACCTTTTTTTGCATTTCTGAATAGACTGTGGATTTTGTCTAGTCAATGTTGATTCCTTCTGTGCTTCCCTTGAGACAGATGGTGTATTACCCTCTTCCTGTAACTGACCCCCAATTCCTGATGCCTGAAGGGAGACACAGTATGATGCTAAAAGGTGTTTACAGCCATCCAGAGGGACCTTGACTGGCTTGAGAAGTGAGTCCATACAAACCTCATGAAATTCAACAAGGCCAAATGCAAGGTCCTGCAGCTGCACTGAGGTAACCCAGCACAAATAAGGGCTGAGCAGAGAATGGATTGAGAGCAGCTTTTTGGAGAAGGACTTGGGAGTGTTGGTTGATGAGAAACTTAACGTGATCCAGCAATGTGTGCTTGCAGCCCAGAAAACCAACCATGTGCTGGGCTGCATCACAAGAAGTGTGTCCAGCAGGTTGAGGGAGGTGATTTTCCCTCTCTACTCCATTCTTGTGAGACCCCACCTGGAGTACTTCATCCAGCTCCGGGGCCCCAGAGAGGGATGCAGACCTATTGGAGGGAGTCCAGAGGAGAGCCAAGAAGATGATCAGAGAGCTGGAGCACCTCTCCTATGAAGACAAACTGAGAGAGTTGGGGCTGTTAAGCCTGGAGAAGAGAAGGCTCCAGGAAGACCTTACTGCAGCCTCCAGTACTTAAAGGGGGTACAAGAAAGATGGGGAGAGACTTTTTAATAGGGAATGTAGTGATGGGATAAAAGGTAACAGTTTTAAACTGAAAGAAGGTGTATTTCGATACTAGGAAGAAAATCTGTGTGGGAGGTGAGGCACTGGAACAGGTTGTCCAGGGAAGTTGTGGACACCTCATGCCTGGAAATGTTCAAGGCCAGGTTGAATGGGGCTTTGAGTAATCCTGTCTAGTGAAAGGTTTCCATGCCCAAAATCAAATCCAAACAGGACTAAAGCTTGTTTGGGGAAGTTTGCTACTGTTCAGTCCTAAGCCATAAGATCATTAACTGAATTTCATGGGCACTTACAAAATCACTTCTTTGATTATATGATTCTATCTTATCCTGTACTTTGAAATGATAATCAACTCTGAATAAAAGCTACAATTCCTGTCAGGTAGATGGAAGATCAATAAGAACTGAGTAACTTTACAAAGCCCAATAAATTACTGAGTTTCATTAAGTCTTCTCTACATTCAGTGAAAAACTTGCCATTACACTAACACTCATAAGGGGCATGCGTGTGTACATATGAGTGTGTGTGTGTGTTTTAGCGACAGAGGTTTTTTGTTTTTAAATTATGTTAAATTGTTCTGAAAAGATACAGGAGAATTAACTAAGTTGGCTGAAGGGACCCACCAGAAAGTGTCTTTAAAATGCAAAAATTAAATAAAAGAACCTTAAAGTAAAAGAGAATCAGAAATCCAGTGAGAGGGACTTACAATATGTGGAGGGAGCCAAGAAGAATAGGTGTAAAACTTCCAGCTGTTTCAAAGTTAAGGCCTGAGAAAAACTGCTTGAGAAATTCAGGAGAGAGCGTGGGAGATAATAAAAATATTCAAGGTAAACCATGTCAGAATGACAGAACTTCAGGAGTCTGAGTCACTAAGAGGCTGTTGATCTACAAAAGTACTTGCATAAAAGAGCTTGAGTTTTCACAATGAGGGTAGGAGGCACTGGAGCAGATGACTTGAGGGTGTGGAGTCTCCATCTTTGGAGGTATTCCAAACCCAACAGGACACAGCCCCAAGCACCCTGCACTGATCTCAGAGTCCATCCTGCATTCAGTGAGGGTTGGACTAGATGGTCACCTGCAATCTGAGTGATTTTTATAATCTTATGATTTGGTCTGAGAAGCAATGAGCTCCAGAACATTTTTTGCCGCAATATTTATGCCTTCTCATAGACTTTATTTTTAATGTCATACATTATTAATGTCATACACATCAAGAAAGTTTTTTTTGCTCAGAATTCCTGTAATTCCCAACTTTAAATTAAACTTGAACATTTTACTTGATATGAATTTTTATTAATCTGAAGTTTAGCACTCTTTGGGGGAGCTTTTTTCTACTGGAATTTTTTCACAGAGAAAACACTGCAAAGCTGGAAGTACCTTTTGGAGCAATTCATTCCAGTTAGATCAATAGTACACAGTATGGTAGACTGAAAACTTCACTATGTCTGAAATTATATTAAAAATTTAAAATCATACCAAAATACAGAGGAAAATCAAGTTAAGGTCCTTCATTATAAAAAACAGAATGCCCCATTCACATAAACTGTATACAGAGGTTCATCAGAGGTTAGCAAACCCTGCAGGGAAAAGTAGTCTACACTGGATTTAAACCTTCTATGGAGGAACATGCTCAGCACAGCTGGGAAAAGAAACATTAGGCAAGAGGAGGACAAATAAATGCTTGACACACAACAGCTTAGCTTTGTCTTGCTTAGCATCAGCGATCAGAGATAGTCTAGTCTGAGCAAGTCTTTCAGGCATGCTCTGCCAAAAATGTCAACAGGAAGATTCATCTCACCATATGACATATTTAAAAGCTATGTGGGGGAGGTGAGAGGCTAAGTAACTTGTTTAATCTAGCTGTTTATGTTTTATATTGCAGCACTTAGTTGGCAATCCCACCAAATATGTCTCAATCAGCAGCTCTCTGTCCTCCTGCCTCTGGGATTCACTTGACAAGTCATGGGTTGGTAGAAAGGTCCCTGTGTGTGACAACTAGCATAGTGTCACAGAGTACTGTGAATTATCAGGAGTTAGAACTAGTGAACAAGGAGTCTAGCTCTTCCTGAAATTAATGGCAATTAGGTGTCCAAATAAATAAAAGATATTTGATGATGAGAAGATAGATAAGGTACTTTTCTGGAACAGAATAACACATGCCAGAAAAATGTTTTCTGTAGATTTTGTTCATAGAAAAACCACGATCATTGCTGCAAATGTTTTTGCAATGGTGGGAATGTCTTCATCCAGAGCATAAGTATAGAGGCATAATAAGAGAAAGAAACAGGGGTGGGGAAAAAAAACAACGAATATGATTGATTCAGACTGAGGAACAGGTGAAACTGTTTTGTAAATGGTTTGTAGACTTGCTTAGAGCAGACAACAAGGAATACAGGATTAGCTATTATTTTCAGTTGTCTGTGTGGTTTATAAATTATGTCTAGACAGCAGTCAATATGCAATAGCTGCTCTTGAATACACCCTAGAGTTGTTTTTTCATTACTTTGCTGGATGTTAATAAGAGCATAGCCCACATGCTGGGGATATTTAGCTCTTAGCACAGGCTGAGCTTTCCCGTGCTCTGAAGAGTAAAGCTTGTTTGGGGAAGTTTGCTGCTGTTCAGTCCTAACCCATAAGATCATTAATTGAATTCCATGGGCACTTAAAAAAGCACTTCAACGCTGATCAATACTGACCTTGTCCCATGCTGTCTTCACTAAGATTCACTCTCACTGTCCAAAGCTGATATTACGTCATCAATCAGAAGAATTTTAGGATTGTAAAATGTGTAAAAATCAGAAAGTATCAAAGAAGGCTAAGGCATATGATGCATATATCAAAAAAGGAAGCAATACCCATAGAAATATTGGCTGAAATAGCCTGTTTGATAGCAATGTGTTTGACATCTTCTAGTTTTTGGTATCTGAAAGGAAAAGAACCCAAACAAAAAAACCTCCGAGAACATACTGGAAATTACCTTTTCTTTCATTGTGTATATGCATAAATTTCCCATCAAAAATATTGAAGATGTATAAAATATTTTTGTACACAGTAATCCAAGCCCAAGAAAGATCTTGTTAAGAGTAGAAGAAAATGTAATGACTGCCTTTCATCTTGTGATATACTGAGCAATTTTATGTTAATGTAATTACAGATGAACACACAGAGAAAAGGTCTGCAACAATGGTTTTTCATTTCATGGGTCTTAGAAATTAAAAAGCATTGAGATGATAATTGCACCAGGGATGGCTTTTTCAGCCTCAACTTTCAGTACAAAAAATCCCATAAAAGCTCATGGTGCCAAAAGCAGGGTGGGCAAAATAAATTAGGGTATTTTAATTACCACATCAGACCTAAAATGGAAAATGGTAAGGAAAGAATGTGCTTTTCATGATGATCGTGAACTCTTTATTCCAGAGTATTGAATAAACTGACAAATATAAGAGTGGTTCAGTAACAAAGAGTTTTAGTGATTATTTCAAACTGTGGATACAGCCACAGGACTGAAGAGTTATAACAGAAACAGTAACCTGAGAAATTGCAAACTTTTATCTTGACAAAAACAGCACAGGAAGCTTACAAACAAATCCTGAAGAAAATAATAAAATCTGAAATAAATGCTGGTAAATTTAATAATAAAAAAATACATTATATCATGAGCTATGAAAGTAAAGAATTAACCCAGTTACTTCTCTTTAGTACTGTTTTTTCTAGAGAGGCTAGACCCAGTAAAGTTGATCCATTGGGACTTCATTAATGCCAGCTAATATCAGTTTATCCTAAAGCCATGAGACAAATTATTAAACACTAGTTGTGAAGTAATAAAAGAACAGTAAGGTAAAAAACAGTTTGAAGACAGCAGTGTTCAGCCGAGAGATGTACCCACGAGAGTTGACAACTTTAATTCTTCAGTCAGTCTGGTGATTTATTGTTTTTATTTAAATTATAGACTTAGGCATGCAAACAATAATCACAGTAATGAAATTTTCTAGATACAAAACTGAGAGGATCAGTACAGAGAACTAGTGAGAGGACCAGGACAAAGGAACATCAGAATATCTTACAGAATTAGATACGTAATACTGAGCGGTAGCAGTAGGAGAAGCAGATGAACCATAATTATGTGAAATACAATATCACAAAATTAAAGAAAAATATGACCAGTGAAATGGCAAACTTATACTGTATGAGAAAACTAAAATAACTTAATTTGTGTGGCCTAGCAAAACGTCATCTGAGAGAATCAAAGATTTATTTCTATAAAAAGCACAGGAAAGTAAACCTACAGGAGGGAATTACTAAATCAAAGGCTCAGTGCTGGAAGAAATTAATATATAGGAACTGTGTATCTATTTTGTTGGAAAGAGATGTTCAACCTTCAAACAAGCAGAATATCCTTCCTCGAGCAGTAGAGCTAAAAAGCCCACCTGGTTTTAGGATGAAAAAGGGGGATTAAATAATACATTTGTTTTCTACAATAACAGTATCTGGTCTCAGTGACAGGGAAGGTCCTTCCCACTTCTAAGCCATGAGGAAATATCTACACCACATTTAGTGCACTCAAGGCAGGAAGTGACTGGGAAACAGTGCCTTGAAGATGAGTAGGAAAAGGATGATGAGAGCTATGATGATAGTGAATAGCACCGGGTAACCAGAGAAAGATGCTGTGGTGAACTGGAAAGCCAGGTGGAGATACTCAAAGGTCTTCTTTAGCTGCCTGAGCCACGTAACAATGGCAGCTGGAGCAGAAAGGGAAATGCAGGTCAAGGGATGGTATGTGTTTCTGTGGGTGACACAATTGTTACTGAATTTTGAGTTGAAAAACTCCTGCTAGTTTTTGTTGTCATATATATCAATATATAATATTTATATATTATTTATATAATATATTTAGGTAAAAGATCAAAAAGGTGGCAAGGATGATATTCCATAACATAATACATGTGCATGACCTTGGTTTGTGACCTTACTGCTATACTTGGGGTTTTTTTGCCACGTGCCTGTCTTTTTGGCTTAAAACTCTCACTGGGTTTATGAAGCCTGTAAGACCATATTCTTGTCGAGAAAGGGAGTGCATCTCTGCATGGTTTGTGATGCCTGTTTTAAACTAATAAAAATAAGTGAAAATTAAAAAATCAGCAGTAAAAATAAACATAAAAAGCAAAAACTTTAGCCACTGTTATAAAAACAGCCAACATATGGAAACTTTATTCTCACCTTTCAATTCCTTTTCTCTGTCCTCCAAATGCTACCACAGTTTGAACTGCTGCCAGAACTTCCTCTTTAACATCTGCTTTTGCACATGCAGTTAGCTCTTCTTCAGTGAATGCAGAAATTTTTTGTGTAGAAGCAAAATATTTTAACTCTCCCATTTAAACAAAACTAGAAGAAGCTCAAGCATTGTTCTGATGTCTACAAATTCTTAATGTGTTGCACTGAATTCCCTATCTGCTTTGTTCATTTGTAAAGACTTACAAAAGAACCCACACTTAACTTACAAGGCAGAAATTTAATGAAGGGCATCATGACAATGCTTGCCTTGCATAAAATACATGAGCTAGAAAAACGTGTTACCTTCAGCCAAAAAATGAGGTTGGATTTGCAGTTCTTCTATACACTATGTGAAGAAGGGGAGCTGACTAAGATCCCTTAAAAATACTACCTTAGAATCACAGAGTTGATCCTGAGTTGGAACGGACCCACAAGGATCATCTACATCCAGCTCCTGGCTCTGCAGAAGATCACCCCAAGAATCACACCATGTGCCTGAGAGTGCTTTCCAAATGTTTGCACCACTCAGATATCTGGGGAGACAGGATAACCATCAGGCAGTTCTGGTTTTTGTCAGGACAATCAATTGCCCAAAGGCACAGAAACATTCATGCTCCTGACACACAGTGTGTTGTAGATGAAGCTACAGCAGAATGCTTGAGCTGCAACGTGTTAGGGACTGCAAATTTTAAATAGGATTGGGATTTTCATTTTAGCTGCAAGGGCAAGGCTGGTCAGTGTCACTGAAATTCAGTACCCATTTGGCACTCAACACCCTGATGTCCTTTTCAAAGTTCTAGCCAAAAACAATTATATTTCTACAGATGATGTCCACTTCTCTCTCAGAGTGGTCTGCATGCACTTCTTACATGCTGTTTCCAGTAAATTACTGGGAGCCAATCAACTGGCAAAGAGACGACCTGGAGCAGAGTTCATGGTGTGCCGGCTGCCTGGCTGTGTCTGCCCATGTCCTTGTGCTGTCCTCGGGGGTAATGCCCTCCTGCCTTGGAGTCAGAGCCCACAGATGGGCCTTATCACAGGAAACGTGATTCACTGCAAGTTCATGCCAGAACTTACTGTCGGTTACCTCTGACAGTTGCAGCTGTGCTGTTTTACCTCATTTGGGTATTTATTAATTTGTACTGACAGTACTTGTGAAAAAGACAGGTACTGCTTATTTAGCTATTCATATGAGGGTGTGTTATAATTACATAAACTTTGCAGCAGTATAGCTGAGTCCATGGTGGAGGCATAGCACTTCATCTGTACCAGTGTCATCATGCACCTATTCACACCTTTCTATATGTGGGCAAGGTCTAAATTCACTAAGAGACAGACTGATTTTTAAGTCTTACAGTCACCAAACTGGATTAGAGAAGATATAGCTTACTGGTTTATTGAAAACTCATATTTTTTTCCCTATCTTTGCACAGAGAGATGATGAGAATTCCAGAACAGGATTGAGTGCCAGGATCACAAATGTCAATTTCCAGCCTTTTGGAAAAACAACTATAAACGTAGTGAAATAGGCAGCCACTGCCTGAATGAACATTGCAATTTTTTCCCTATTCCTTCTTTAATTTTGGAAATGTCACTTAAAAAAACCAAAAACAGCTGAGAGAGATCCCTCTCCCAGGACCTCCCTCAGAACCAGACATGTGGCAGCCATTTGTGCATTGGACTGTTCCTTACCCTCTTGTGACGGTTTCCTACTCACAGAGGAAGGAAAGCATCAGAGAAAAGGAAATGAATAGGATGATCAGATGAACAAGAAAGTTGTGGCAGGAAGAAGAGAAACCAGATTTCAAGGTGAGCAGGGCTGGTAGCAAAATGAGAGCTGGGACACTGAGAAATGAAAGATGTGGACAAGGATGAAGAGTAAGAGTAGGAACATGCACTGAACGAAAGGCATGAGTACTGCTATGGGAGGAGAACAAGGTGTCCTGACACACAAGAAAGGGAGGAATAACCCTCCCAATGAGCTTCAGGCATGAAGGTTGTAGGTTTGCAGGAGCCATCTGCAGACTGGGATTGGAGTGGGAAATACAAGGTGCCCCCAACTCATACAGTGGCGTTAGCTCAAAGGCATAACAAAAATTGAATTCTTTCAGTTCTATGAAATTATTTATAATAAGACTAACCTTGGGCTAAATACTAGAATAATCTCTAGAGGACATTCACTCGAGATCTCTATTACAATAAAGAATAACCATGAAGTGAATGAAAGCTTTTCTAGTATCTGGTCATTTCGTGCACCAACTTTTCCATTGGAGCATAAGAAAAATTTTTGAAGAAAAATTCACTGATGTACGGTGCAATAAAGAAAAATTTGCCAGAGACAAAATTTTAGAAAACCTTGCTAATTGTTTTTTATTTAATCACGATAGTAATTTCATTGTTAGCTCTTCTCCCAATCATACGGAAGATTAAGAGCAGACAGCTTCCTAGCACGTTACCTAGCCTCTGACCATGTTTAAGGCAACTGAAGCTATACAACACATGAAGCATTTTCTGAAGCCAGAAGCAAACATTCTATCTGTAATAAAATAAACAATTAAAAAATTTGCTGAATTCAGCTACATTACTGTCACTAGCCTGAATTCCACATTTCAAATACAATGTTTTCTCAGGAAAATGTCCTGATTTTATAGAATCATAGAATCATAGAATCAACCAGGTTGGAAAAGACCTCTGAGATCATCAAGTCCAACCCTTGATCCAACACTGCCATGGTTACTAGGAATCCATCCTGTCTCATCTTAAAAATCTCCAGGGATGGTGAATCCACCATCTCCCTGGGCAGCCCACTCCAGTGTCTGATTACTCCCTCTGTAAGATGAATACTTATGAAACATTACACTGGAGCTATAAAATCCACCTGTGTCAGTGTGCCTGCCTGGGGTACTCCTGGGAGATGCTGATTTGTGCATGTTGTGTCTGGCTTTGCTGCCAGAAAATAGGCAAGGTTGCTCAGACCAGCCATGGGATGTGACCCAAACCAAGAAGAGACGATCAATCAGTTTTCCCCTCTGAGCCTGTAGCAATGGTCTGAAAGGCATGGTTGTGAAATAATCCCTTAACTGAAGGGGGCTGTGTCCTTAGTTGTGTAAGTGGGTCCCATGGGATGTACGGTTAGCTGGGTGACATTTGAAGCCTTTTGCTGTGGCTGTTGCTTGAATGGAGTTGCCCTGGTCTTTCAGGGAGAGCACTTTAATGCTTCTTCTCTGCCTGGGAAAGCAGGAAATATCAGTGTGTGTTTTTCTTTTCTTCTGTGTGAGAATTTTTACTGCTAGTTTCCCATAGATTTTCAGAAAATGGGGAGAAAGATGAGAACTCTGATGAATGCAGTGCTGGCACTGGAAATATGAAGTTTGATGCTAGTTGTCATTGCTCCTATGTACTGGTGGTCTTCTCTCGCTTGCTGGAATTATCCTTCAGGAGGTAAAGGGGTTAAGGCCCCTTGAAGTCTGCTAGGTCCATGAAGGACAATGTGCACACTGCCTCCAGAAATGGAGTGCTCAGCAGTGAATAGTTTTGAAGAATCTGTTTATTCTTGTCTCTCCTGAAAGCATCTGAAAAGTTTCCTCTTAAGGAAGTCTCTCAGTTCATAATGTAATCATTCCTAGTAAGGTTCACATGTAATCAGGATGACTGAAAAAGCAGCAATTCCTGGAGCAGGCCCTTGTACTGGGCCATGAACTCAGTTCTAGGGAAGGTACTATGTTATCACCGTTACATCATATTCCAGTCATCTTTGAGGAACAGGGTAGTTTTACATACTCTTTGTAAAGAAGTGTAGAAAGTCTAGAAAGTTCATGCATTTTTTAAATAATGATTTACTTTTAATACAGCTTGTATTGAATAGTTTTGACAGTGAAAGCCACTATATGGAGTGGATCTATTTAACTGGTTTGATCCACATAGTTGACCATGATTTTTCCTGCACAGAAACACAGAAGGGCTGAGGTTGACAGGCACCTCTTGAGATTGTCTAGTCCAAATCCTAACTCAATCTAGTTTTGGATATCTGAATGTAGAGTCCACAACTTCTCTGAGCAACCTGTTCCAGTATTTATCCACCCTCACAATAATAAATATTTTAAGAGGAATTGGCTCATTTGATCCTTCTTCTTGATGAAACTTAGAAACAGAAGTCCATATCAGTTTTCAGATAGCTATACCTGAAGAACAACTGTGCAACAGAAAATGGATTTTCTAGGTCAAATGAAACTAAGATAATAAGGTAAAGCTAAGGAATTTGCTATGACCAAATAGTATAATAAAGCTACCTCCATAAACACAGAAAACCTGTAATTTGAGAAAAAAATTATCACAGTATTCAAATCTGTTTCATATGTGAATTCTCTAATATGGACTTCTTAAGATGACAGATTTAACAACTTACTGTATATAATGGTAAATGGATAAAAATTACATTCAGATGCCTAAAATACGTAACCTCAATCTGTTGGCTGGCAACAAGTAACTGGACAGTTTGTAAGTTGTTTATCATCTCTGAAACTAAACTCAGTAGGCAAAACCACTTGAAAATATTGAAATGATTCCCCCTGAATCAGGTGTAATATTTCTTACTGATATGTGAAGCTTAACATTTGCAATATGCCTTGAGTATCTACAGAATCACAGAATATGCTGAGTTGGAAGGGACTCACAAGGATCATCGAGCCCAACTCCTGGCCCTGCACAGAACCATTCCCAAGAGTCACACCATATGCCCGAGAGTATCACTCAAATGCTTCTTGGACTCTGTCAGGCTCGGTGCTGTGACCACTTCCCTGGAGAGCCACTTCCAGTGCCCAACCACCCTCTGGGGAAA
>VZRE01010641.1:0-33573 GCA_013396775.1 Cephalopterus ornatus
ATAGAAAACAATAGATATGAATCAATTCACATTTTTTTTTTTAGTTTTAGGATAAAACCATCTTTTACACTTTTTCACCAGTATTTACAGTGTTCTTTTATTCTGTGCTATTAGCAAGTGTATGTTTTAATGGCATTAAAAAAATGGCAAATCAGTGGATCCATAATTTCTCTCTTTCCTGAGAAAGGTTTAAAAAGTTATTTGAATCTATTTTACTGCAGGAAGACATATTAAGAAAGCAACGTGTAAGAAATTAAAAAAGAGAACAAAAATTAAAATTGACAGACAATCTTGGTATATATATGACAAGACTGTTACGAAAATAAAAAAAATAGGCCGAAAATTTTTTTCTATTTTGTCCATATTATTTTATAACTTTATAATAGTTAATATAAAACCGATTATAATACCAATATAATCTGCAATATATCAGCATCCTGATATACTGATTTACAATATGATTTGAAAATGTAAGGAACTTCTTTTTTTTATATAATCAGAAGAATTTTTATGTTATTGGAAATAGTTAGAGTCAAAGCAGGAATTATTTGAAACTCCTTGCTGCTGAACATAATAAAATTTTCTCATTTAGCTCTGCTGTTCTAACAAAGGACTTAAGAGGGCAGCAAAGAAGCTTCTAGAAGTAAAAATGCTTTTATTAGGAAAGAAATATAAACTAATAACCACTTTCAGTGGAAAGATTGAAATTATGAAGTGAGTGAGAAATAATGATTGCAAAGCTAATAGATAGAACATTCCTGAAAATGTGTTTTTCTACAGCCAGAGATATCTTCCTGCTGCCTATTACCACTAATAGGATTACTGGAATACTGTCAAATAATACTGTTTGCCTTATAGTCATGCTGAATGAAAAATAATACGACTGATAGCATCGCTGAAGATTTGTTGAATCAAATGTATAAGTAATAGTATGAAGAGAGACCTGACCCCCAGGGTTCTCTATTGCAGAAAGACTTTTGAACACCATGCTCTTTGCTCTTTAACAGGATCTGATAAATCAGGCAGGTGAGGAATGCTCTGCCAGAGTCCCATCCTTAGCCTTAAGGTCCTGTTGTAAAGGAGCTACAAACTGCCAGATGGAATTGGTTTTCAGTGCCATCTCTTCCTGGATTCCTGCTCAATCTACTTGGCTGCTATGCAAAACAAACCTACCTCCTTTTCTTCTCCCTCATCCTGTTTTTGAAAGTCAGGTGAAAGTGGAGTACTTCGCTGGATTCTGTTCCAGCTATGAGTGGACGAGGCTTTCCCCGCACCCCTCCAAACCACAGCTGAGTCTGCTGGGTCCGCTGCACTCTCACGTGATGAATCAGGCAGGTTTAAAGGGCTTGGACAATCAAACTGCTTTTTGGAAACATGAGCATCTCCTACCTAACTGTGAGTTTGATACTTTGAGTTTCAGTACAGTGTGCCCTGAGTGATGGAAGTATTTGTGGCTAAGCAGGATTTAAACAGAAATCTGTTTCTGGAGA
Organism: Cephalopterus ornatus; assembly: GCA_013396775.1. Taxonomy (NCBI): domain Eukaryota; kingdom Metazoa; phylum Chordata; class Aves; order Passeriformes; family Cotingidae; genus Cephalopterus; species Cephalopterus ornatus. Next base: position 1,491 of record VZRE01010641.1, read on the forward strand.
GAGGCATTGCTTAAATCATTAGGCCAGGTTTTTCTCTGTGAAAATTACATAATTACTTTTTTGTCCAGTATCGATGCCATGCCCAGAATGTAAATGAAAGAAACTTTATGATTATCAAGATTGGCAGGTTATTATATTTTAAGACAAGATAAGGTACTCGTAGGTGTTATTTTGCTATTAGGAAAGAGCCTTTAGAGACCCTAGTCCTCTAAAATGCTGTACCATAGGAGAGCAACCCATCAGACTTGAGCTGGCTCAATGAAGTGCTTCCTCCGCTTCTGATCTTCTGTGCCAACCTTAGGAACCCACCCTTGTTTCAGCATCTTATTGGAGTAGCTTCAAACGTACAGCTATATCTTTATTTAACTATTGAATGTATTCTTAAACTCACTGAGTTGTTTCAACTTACTGATTAGACTAAGAGACACCTGCGAAAATTAGCACTTAAAAGATTTTATTTTTAGTTTTTGACTTTTTTTTTAATTTTCAAACTATTTGCAACTTTAGTTCACACTTTAATGTTTGGAGACATCTCTGCTTTCACTTCTGATGCTGCTCATACGTCATGAACTGTCCAATACTGTGTCTTTGGAACAGCTGTACAGTAAAATGGACCTCGCTTTTCACTGCAGCTTCTGGAAGCTTTTGTTCGTGTAAAGAAAAAAAAATAGCAGGAAAAAAAGAAAATTATTCTACAGGAAGAGACACTGACCCAAAACATGGTTAAAATAGACTAGACTAGACTAGAATTTGGCTCACTGGCTTCTGTTCTTTAACTATAAATTCATATTTTTCTTCCACACAGTGAAAAAGCATGGGAATTCTAAAATTTGAACTCACAGGTGGAAAAGAAAATATATTTAACGTTGAGAAGTAAAGAATTACCTTTTCTGGAATATGTTTTGCACTTGCTCATAAAGTGCATATCCTGTAAATGAGATTAAATATGAGAAGTGTCACACATCTATTATACAAATGCATCCCATTGTAAACTGAGAAATTGTTCATTGTTGGTTTAGGTATTTTTTTTACTTCTTTTTTGTTGTTTCAAAATAATATTAAAAGGCAAAGTTGTCTATAACTCCAAAGCTTTGAGGAAAATTATAAATAAGCCTATGTGGGTTGCATTCAAATTCAGGAATAAAATGATTGGGTTTTTTCAGTTAAATTACTACGGAAAAGGAATTTTCCGACATTAATTTGAATCCATTTTTTATGTTCCCTCTGTAATAGTACTGTTTGTAATTTGAAAATGTGTTATAATATTCCTAAATAACTAATTTTAAAATGTGCTATAATATTCCTAAATAAGTAATATGTCAAGGGAACAGTGAGCATTCGGTAAATGTAATTAAATGGCATTCTGCTCCCTGCATTGTTCCAGATGGAGCATATCTGCTGACTGAGGGAGATAAGGTTCTTTGGGCCAGACCGTGGCAAGATACTGAAATAACATTAGACATCAGTGATAAGGCTGAAGCAACTGGAGCTAGGCTGGTAGGGCTGGAATCTGTATTCTTACCTAATCCTATGTGAGTGTGGTGCTCATGCTTATGGTACCTAAAAACTTGTTGAAGGAGACCTTTACAGACCCCCTGCCTACCCCACATACCCGCTGGCAGGCAGTCTGGCAGCTTTACACACCCTTCCCTGCTGGGGCGGCTTTGTACTGTGGAATCAGTCAGTGCCTTACAGGAGACTGCAAACTCTTCGCAAACAAAACTTATCCCGTTGCACAAAAGCAGATGAGGAGCAGAGAGAAAAGCAGAAACCACTACAGTTCATTCTTGTAGGTGTGGGCCTGGGTCTCTATTAGAGGCAGAAGGGAGGAGGGACATCTTCAATCCATGTAAGCATAGCAACAGCTCTTAAAAGCTGGTCAGGAATAGCAGTGTGTACCAAAAGCCCTCTACTCTTGTGAAGCCTCAGAACATATCACAGGACTTTATAGACTTCATGAAGCCATGGGTGGCTGAAAGTACAAGGACCCCCTTTATATTTGCTGGAGCTCATGCTGGTGTGTAAGTCCTGGGTCACAGCTGCTGCTCTGAGGTCTCCCATCTGACCTCACTGTAAATCCTGCATGGGGTGCAGGTTAAAAAAAGTGAGCTAGTGTTTGTGTGAGGCTTAGTTGCTGGCTGGGGTTAAACCATGATGACCACATAATAGTGATATAGATGACTTTTAGGTAAATAATCCCTGTTGTTTAATACTCCAATATCTGAATAATTAATACCTTTTGTAGTATTACTTACCTTACAGTCACCAGAGTATACTACAAATGCTACAGGAATTGTTTTTCTAGTACTCATACTGTTTTGTTCTTTTAAATGTCACCTAAAAATTCATTTTCATGGATTAAGTTTTCCTCTAAAACAGCATATAATCAAAATTGTTTTATTGTGAGTAGGGTTAATTTTTTTTTTTTTCAAAAACATTAAGAACATTGTATTGCTCACATAACCAGTCTTGTTTGTTCATTATAATTTGAAGGGAATAGATATCCTGCAGCTATGAACCTAGGAAAGTATTAGTCAAATAAATAAAAGGTATGCTTTTGTTCAGATACCAGGTGTGTTAATAAAAAGTAATTATATTGACTGAAAATAACTAAAAGTTCTATCCAGCAGACATGTACTTTTTTTCCATCACTCTCAGTAATAAATGCCTTTTAATATGGTGTAAAATTACTAGGCAGGTCTGAAATAACTAAGCAATTACTGAAGGCTTTGTTTAAAATTGCTTAGGAGAATGTCACAAAGAAAATGATTGCCATTATTTCAACAATGAATACAATACAACGGTTTCACATGAAAAATAAGCTCACATTTAACTATCAATTAGCAGCTATTAACTATTATTTAACTATCAATTAGTCAGCTACTCTGACATTGTTTCAGCATTAATATATTGATTCATGTACCTGTCTAAATACACCTGAAGAAAAATGGGAAGAAGCACAAGTTCTAAACTACTGCATTTGAGTGAGAGTATTGCAGGGGAAGTTGACTGTTGTTTAATAGTCGACCTACTGGACTCCTTATTTATATGGCCTGAATGAGCCTGAGCATCTGGCTTATTGGCATGTGGATTTTCTTCCTGCATCTGAGCTACCAGAAATACTGCCATTCAAGGGAACAATATAGGAATAATTTAGGAATTAAGGGTAATGGTACACTATAGGTCTATTTTTTTTTGTTAGAAGTCAGATTATGAGTTCAAAAATATCTTTAAAAAAGGGGCAGAGAGTCTTTATTTTGGCCTTTTGCACCAAATGCCTTTTGTAATGAATGACATTGGGCATATCTGAGGCTCTGTGCTCAGTGCTGAAGGGGTCTTAAAATATATACACCTAGCATGTAGAAAATGTTACTTTCAAGTTCAGGGAAGTAAATCTCAGGTCCTTCCTCCTGCTTCTGTAGCATCAGGGCGGGATTCCGTGCTGGGACATAAAAGAAAGGATTAAAAGCTCCTGCAGAGGATGCACACTCCCAGCTTGTTACCAAAGAGTTTCAACTATGAGAAAAATTGAGCTGTGACACAGAGGTAACTAAGGACAGATTGGTTTCTGGGCCACTTAGCACACGTTTCTAATACCTGAAGCTAACAAGGATGGTGGACCCTGGCACCAATGTCAGTGGCAGAATTCTGTGCAGGATAAGGTAAAATGGTTCTCCTTTCTTTTGGCTGAAATTGCCTGGTGGTAGCCTCAGCACACACCCTGTGATTTTAGCTGGCAGGAGGAGAACTGCCAAAACTCCCAGCTACATATGAAACACTCATTTTTTCTTTGATTAAATCATCCCCTATGCTCACTAAGGTAGGGATTACAAACTGTTATGATAGTTCTTCTCAAAATAATGCACATCATAACTAAATTTTAAAAAGATGATTCCCACTTTCAGCGAAACAGCCATGTATCCAATTTACTTGAACACCCTGCTGTGATTCAATGCTCACCCCGTAGGCTCCCAGCTATTCAGTAGCTGCCTTAGTTGTTAAAAGCAGTAACTATAAAAGCCTGTGGAGCTAGTGGGAAAATAACAAACTTAAAAATTACAGAGTAGAGATATATTTGTGACACACTGTCAACAGCAACTCACAACATGCTCCTTTTTCAAAAGGTGACTTGACCTCTGATTTTCATCATAAGTAAACAATGTCTTCAGGATTGAAAATAAAAACATTCTGACTTGTCAGCAGGAAATATCTAAAATCATCTCAGCTTTATCGTGATAGAGAATTGTCTTCTTGAGGCCTATGTCAAAAAGTTAATTACAGCAAGGCCTAGATCTGTAAAAGCATTGGCATGCAAGTAAATCTGGGTCTAAAAATGTACACGGGACAGTTATCAGGAGAGCATTTTAAATGGCTGTTGAAGTTTTTGTGTGTGTATGTGATTCACTAGAGAGAAACAAGTTAGAGAGTTAGGCCCACAGTCTACCATAAATCACACTAATAAAAGCTCCTCATTTAAACTTTCTGACAAAGTGGGGCTTTGGATCTCTTCACAAGAGGGAAGATCTCAACAGAAGAACAATGGAAGGAATGAAGTTAGAGGTCTGTTTTACTTTTTAAGTTTTCCCATCATCACCTCAGACAGCCATTTTTGTTCATACATATACTCATTCTTCTGCTGTCTGAGAAAAGAAAAACTACGTTTTCCATTTATCTACTTGGCTTTATAAAACAGTAAAGTAGTATGTGTATGTACTGTCATATTTTCAGAGCCTGTATATCTCTTTTTGGTTTAATTGTATAAGTGAACAAGTGTTTTCTGTCCAGATGCTTAGGATTTTTTCAAACTTTTTTTTCGGTATTTAAATGATGGTTAAGCGTGTAGGAGACTAAAATAGACAAAGTAATTGCTATTGGTTCTCTTGTCTCATTGTGTCGTACTGTGCTTCAAATGTATTTAGTCTGGACAGAACCAAAGAGGTAAAACCTAATTTAATAGCTATGAAAGGTAGGAACCTTGCAAGAAAGACTGCAGTTTAGACTCAAATCTACTAAATGGGAAAAAAACCAAGAACAAAAAAAAACCCAAAAGCAGGATGTCTGAGACTGAGTCTTCAGCAACTCTAAGGAAATATTCTGATTTTCTGCCTAAACTTATTCATGGGCAGTTTGATCATTGGTGCTTCCTTCAGTTTAAATAGCTTATCTCTCTCCCTTGTATTTGTCATGTACACTCAATTATTGCCAGTTAGTATCTTTACCCTTCATTTTACTATAAATAACAAGCAAGTCAACCTTTCCTGACCTCTCAAAAAGGGGAAGTCTGAAATGTCTGTCTCTTCATGGAAGAGAACAGGATTTCAAAGAAGAGTGAAGTCCTTTTCACTTACTCTGACACAGTTCAAGCTCATTTTGCTTGGACTTATATGGCCAGAGATGTGTACGTGTTTTTATATTATAACCTGATAACTTCTCTTTCATAGAATGGTTTGAGTTGGAAGGGAACTTAAAGATCATCTTTTATCAGCCCCCCTGCCATGGGCAGGGATGCCACCCACTAGACCAGGTTACTCAGAGTCCTGTCCAACCTGGCCTTGAACACTACCAGGGATGAAGCTTCCACAACTTCTCTGGGAAACCTGTTCCAGTGCCTTACTACCTTCACAGTGAAGAATTTCTTCCTAATATCTAATGTAAACCTGCCCTCTTTCAATTTAAAGTCATCACCCCTTATCCTATCCCTATCTGCTTGTGTAAAAAGTCCCTCTTGGGCTTTCGTGGAGGGCCTCATTTAGGTATCGTGAGGTTGTTTTAAGGTCTTTCTAGAACCCTTTCCAGGGTGAACCACCTCAACCCTCTCAGCCTGTCTTCATAGAAGAGGTAATCCATCACTCTGACCATCTCTGCGGGTCTCCTCTGGACTCATACCTGTAGGTCCATGTCCTTCTTATGTTTAGGACCCCAGAGCTGGATGAAGTACTCTAGATACTCTCACAATAGTGGAGTAGAGGGTCAGAATCATTTCCCTCAACCTGCTGGCCATGCTACTTTTGATTCAACCCAGCACACAGTTGGCTTTCTGAGCTGTAGGTGCACATTGCTGGGTCACATTGAGCTTCTCGTCCACCAACATCTCCATGTCCTTCTCAGCAGGGCTGCTCTCAATGCATTCAGCTCCCTGCCTCTTTAGATACTGGGAGTTGCCCCAACCCAAGTGCAGGACCTTGCACTTGGCCATGTTGAACTACAACAGGTTTGCATAGGCCCACCTCTTAAATCTGTCCAGGTCCCTCTGAATGACATCCCTTCCCTCCAGTGTGTTGACTACACCACACAGCTTAGTATCATCAGCAAACTGGCTGAGGGTGCACTCCATGTCACTGCCCATATTAGCAGCAAAGATATTAAATAATGCAGGTCCCAATAACCAAACCCAGAATAATGCCATTCGTCACTGGTCTCTGACATCAAGCTGTTGATCACAACTCTTTGATTGTGACCATCCAGCCAATTCTTTATCCCCTAAGTGGTCCATCCATCAAATCTGTGTCACTCCAACTTAGAGACAAGGATGTTATTTGGGATAGAGTCAAATGCTTTGCACAGGTCCAGGTGGATGATGTCAGTTGCTCTTCCCTTATCTACCAGTGCTGTAACTCCATTATAGAAGGCCACCAAATTTGTCAGGTAAAATTTGCCCTTAGTAAAGCCGTGTTGACTGTCACCAAACACCTTTTTATGTTCCATGAACTTTAGCATAGTTTTCAGGAAGATTCTTCACCAGCTTGGCAAGCGTTCCATGATATCTATACTTTCTTCTCGCCTGGGAATTACTCTCATTGCACATTCTGTAATTCACATACTTCTAATATTTCTTCTTTCATTAAGCAATATTTTTACAGGGTTTCTCTAATGGGAAGTACAGGCAGAGCTTCTAAAACCTTCATCTTTAGAAATATTATTGGAAACAAATTTAGAATTTTCTGAGAATCCCGTATTAATTAATTGAATTCACTAAGAATTTGAAAAGGCCTCAGGTCTGTCAACTTTACTGACCTCAGCTAAGAATCCTATGCAAGTAAAATGAAAAAAGAGGTTTGTCCCAAAGGAATTACCACTCAATTCATGCACTTGTCTTATTATAGTACTCATGGTGCTTAGTATAATATTACTCAGGATATTTTGATTTTAGTAATTCATTTAAAATGCTGAGTTTTGTATTATTCTGTGTATATACTTAGTCTTGCATATGCCATAGAACCCAAAGGAATGGCTCTGAAAAGATTTATTCTTTCATGGCTGTCAACCTGAAGATTCAACTTGCAAGCAAAAAAATATCTGAGTGCAACTTGCCTACCTTGCTAATTCATTAATAAATGGTGTAGGCTGCAGTAAAAATGCTAAGTACTTATGAGATAATCAGAAACAGTTCATCCACAAAAAGCTATTAAAATACAGAGCTGCTTCTTACAGTTAATTTGAACAAGTTGGAAAACAAAAATAAGTTATCAGGTCTTCAAGGGTACAGCACTGTCTTAACTATCTCAGGTGTTACTTGAATATTTTCTACCCTCTAGTGAAAAGCTTCTCTTGCAGAAGAAGATCTGAGTGCTCTGTAAATCTATGAAATATAGCAAACTGGGTTAGAAGTTTTATTTCTACTTATACAGGTAAATTGGTAAGTTTACTTGTCATTATTTCTCCCATTCCATTTTTTTATATTGGTCCTCAATAAGTAGTTACAAGGTTGCTTCCAAAGTTCTTGGTATGAATTTCCTGGTTGAAAACAATCCTCACCATCACAGAAGGGAAGTGAAACAGTTTTTGATCAATAAGAGCACTTCAGAGAAAAGAAAATCAAGTAATGGCTGAAATTCTGAGAGATCCTGTAAGAAAAAGAACTGCTATCTATATTTTATGGACTAAGTTAGCTGAAATACCTATGGCAGAGAGGAGAGATTGAAAGTAGTGTTATAACCCTTCGGTTATCAATAGCTTCTTTGCCTTTTGTTCTTTACAGCGTTGGTCAGTTTAGTATGGTAAAAGTAAAATTATCTCCCTGTAACTAAGAGAGGTCCAAACCAAAGTACCAGATCAGTATTGTGGGAGAGAAAACCCACGTATCCTTCTTCTCATAACACAAATGCCCACACAAGAGTTTTTCAATTAGTATTTATTAAACCAATAAACCCTTAGTATCCCAGAGTTTCCTGGAGATTTGATGTGGCCTAGGAGTGCAGAAAGCAAAGAGTGCCAATAACTGAAGAAAGAGCAGAGATGAAACAGAATCAGAAATGATTGAGGGCTGAAGACGAAAGGTGATTTGAAGCAGGGATGGATTCATTATCACCACTTTTCTCAAAAGAGTTTTTTGTCCTACTCCCAAAACAGCAGGCACAGACTTTGTTGTTTAAACTGTTTTCAGTGGTGAGGAGGAGAGATAAGGCTTTGCCGTCTTTTGAACTTCACTCACGGTATGTGAAAAAGAGTTTTATAATTACATTTTCAAGAAGAACGACCATATTAGAAGCAGGACGCTTTTTCTCTACTGAGGTTGATCCTATAGGGACTGTTATCTAACAAGTAATGGAAGAGAACAAGTGAATCATCCTTCCTTTACATGGCACAGCACAAGACACAAAGATGTGAAGAAACAGGATGCTGAGCTGAAGGGTTCCCTCTCCTTCCTTCAATTCAAATAGTAATAGAGAGCAGCAGGAGATGCAGCCCTGCATCATTTTTTTCTGTCAGAAACGGTGGTGACTACGTCTATGGAGAAAGTAAGAAGAAGCAGGGCACTTGATTCCTTGTTTCCTTCAACTCTTTGATCTAAGAGTGAGGGAAGGATCAGCTTTTCTCTCAGGTCCCTACATTTCCAAATGCTGGTGCTAACAAGCACATGGAGAGCCCCGGAAGTGCCAGCAGCATGGGTAATTGCACGCTCTTGTGCTGAAGTGGAGTGAGCAGAAATACTTGAGAGGGAGGTGATTTCTTTGTGGTCGTGATCATCATCTGTATAAATTCTGATATCTCAGCTGATCCACCTATAGCTCTGTTTTGTGAGTGTCTCAGCTAGCAAAAAATTCCTTTGATTTGAAGTCAGATTGGTTGTTGCTTTTTATAAGCATACTCAGTGAGAGCTGGCATTACTCAGAACCACTGCAAATGTGCCAGATGCCACTGCTAGTCACTGTTCTCAAATAGAAGATGGAGCTGTCATATTCATTTCAGTTTTTCCTGGTCAGAGCCAAAGTAAGAAAAAGTAGTGATGTATTGACTTACACTGCTGATTGCAGTATTTGCTGAACATTTTAACAGCTAAGGTAATATCTGGTTTTCAGGAGCAAAAGAACATTTCTGGGGCTTCCAGACAGTAATGCCTTATGCTCTCTCTCTCTATTCTGTTTTGGTTTTTTCCTTTCTTTTTTTTTTTTTTTTTTTTTGCCTTTCATGAAATAGTAACAGGTTCTATTTCTGTACTTGCCAGGCAGAACCTGCAATACAAGTCTTCACTCACATCAAGGTTATAAGCCAATGGCATCATTCTGGGCACATTTGTCACTAAGCACCCACAAAATACCGCTCTTTTTCTCTGGCCACTAAACCCAAAAATTACATTGTGTTGCCTCCCAGGGGCTTCTCTTCGGGTTTTGGGCCTAGGAGACTTATCAAATGGAACAACTGAATTTGAAACTCACTCTTTGACTTGAAAGCAGACTAATATTTTTTTCTACTTAATCATGCACAAGAGGTCAAATTTGTTTGATATAGAAAGTTCTGCACAAGTGGGAAGAAATCAGATTAGCCTTAAATTTCAGTGTTGAGATTGTCCAAAATACAGTATACAATGTCCATGAAGGCTTCCTGTCATATTGTCACATTGCTGGCACATATTTCCCCCAGATTTCGAAGTAGAATTTATCTTAAGAGACTTACTTTGTTTTTCACTTGCATGTAACTATCAGAGAAGAAACAATTTGGTATTATTACAACACAGTTTTGGTGCAGAAAACCTACTATCATGGTCTCTCCTCAATCGGGAAAAAGAGGAGTGTCATCAGTTTACAGGTCAAGGAGTCTGGTCAAAGTAGTCTAAAAAGCCTTAGAAACGGATGCCCCCACCTTCTATCCTGAGTAGGGAACAACAGCATTTAACGTATGCACTTTAGTTTGTTTTCACTGGATGCAGTGACTTCCAGTGCCTTGCCAAATTCCCAGGACAAGGGTATGAATGTACAGGGAAAATCACAAGGTACTTAGAAAGGTGTTCTGGATGGTCCCTGAAAAACAGATATCCAGAAAGAAAAGACATTTTTGAAGCCTGTCCTCAATTTTTCCCATTCTTCCCCCAATTTATGTATAGGAGATATAACATTAAGGCTTAAGCTTTACTGGGAGGCAAAATTAATTAATCCTTTAAGTACTACAAGGACTCTGTTCAGAGGGGACTAGATTATTGTAGATTGTTATTAAGAACAGTAGCTGACATTATTAATTGTGTGTGGGAAATGTGGTGACAGCACTGTTCAATAAGTTCAAGTTTTGAGAGAGCCTTAGTTTTGAGAAGTCCTTGAGAAGTGGGACCACTGCCTTTCAGAGGCTCAACAAAAGAAAAATTATCAAAATACTCAAATTTCACCCATGCCTGTCTGCTAGTTTTCAGGACTTAGGACATGTCCCAAAGCATATAATGCAAAATAGTTGCAACAGATTAATTAGCAGCAAACAACTCTAACTAAAGTTAAATGAATTTTTATTACTTCCTTGTGAGTAATTTTTTAGCCTTTGGCTAATTAAAAAAAAACCCTCACAAATGTTCAGTTGGGAAAGATTTTTTTGTCATGTAAAAAGCAAGCAGCTTTTCTGGCAAGAAATCTAAAAAATGGACTTTACTAATGATCTGCCATTCTCTTCAAGAGTAGGCTTAGATTGAAGTCTGCATAATGATTAGCTGCTTTCAGGAAATGCAGCTAGTAACTCACTTGCAGGGATATCCTTTAGATTACATATTATTGCAACAAATTTTATTCATTTTCATACATATTTACATTTCAGCAACAAACCTAATTTAAAAATCAGAGTTTATATAAAAAATGAAGAGCAAGAAAAGGTTCCTTGCTGTGACTGATTGCATTATTTACAGTACTGCTTCAGGTATAACCAGGATTATTTGTCTTTCTGACTTTACCACAATGATATGAGATACAGTATGCTAATGTGCTTATTTTGGGTTATAAGGTGTTATTAGTCCTTGGTTTCTTTCAGTGTCCTAATTAGTGACTGTTGTTTCAAGTCATATGTCTTTGCTCACATTTATGCAAATATTCCAAATTATTAATAATAGCATCAATAGGGTCATGTTTATCTATTTTTTTCAAGAAAATATTTTTCTAAAAGCCTCATTTTACCATTCCTGTTTATATGGAGCAGAAACTTACTCTGTTAATAAATCTAGATGTTTTGAGGAGCAAAGAATTACCGTCTGTAAATCTAAATTATACATATGTACTGTATCAATAATACATAAATGAACACCTCCCTCAATTGTACATCAGTATTTTGACAGAATACTTCGGAGTGGCACACAAAATAAGAAGCTCTGACAGAATGGCCAGCATGCAGCTAAGTGATTATATATTTGTATTTTTTTAAATCACAAATGCTTCTGTTCGCATTGAATGAATAAGAAATATCAGAGAAAACAGTAGAAAAAGAATTATAAATTTATAAAATATCTGTTTTCTAAAGGCTGACTGGTAATTTCCCTTCAGATATGTTTGTGTTCATTGATGATTCATGAGGGACTTGGAAGAAGTCAGAAATTCAGCCCCCTCTCCTGGAGCAGGTACCCGAGTGGAGGGCGGGAGGGAGCAGACAATTCTGGGCAGATCCAGTTCTTTATTCCCTGTGACCTGTGTTGTTTATTGACCTGTGAACAGCAGGACAGGTCTCTGTTTTCCTCCTTTCTCACTTCCTTCACTTGCTTCCCTTTAGAGCTTTGGCAGTGAGACTGAGAAAAATTAACTAAAATTTTGTGAAGGAAGATGATGTGTGGTCAAAGCATCGGCTCAGCATAATTCATCATACTCTGATGAGGAGTTAGAGGGGTACATTTTGTTCCCCCTCATGCCGTGGTATCTCCCAGGAGATGGCCCTTTTATGACTACCTAGAGTCTGCAGATTCCCCAATGGACGTGACTCTCTGAAGTATAAACCTGGTGTTTATAAATATGGTGAAAGCACCTCTGTCCTTGCTGATTTTACTAATGAGCTAGATGCTTATTTTGCAATGCAGTTATGTCAGCTTAATACTAAGGGCCTAAGAGACTTTTGCAAGACTGAAAAAAAATCCTAAATTTTTAATGAGCTTTGAAAATTAATTCTTAGTGGTGCCAAAACAATATGTGGAAGGACCAAGAGAAAAGCAATTTGACATAATTCTACTCATGTATGAACTAAGGACATGTTGCATTTGAACGCACTTATAATTAGCTTTGTAACAAAGCTGATAAACTGATTTTATAAAATTGTTTGGCTGGTTTTTGGCAAGGTGTTCTCTGATTATTTTTTCTTTTTGGACCTGGTTGTGTTTTTTTTTTTTTCATTTGTTTTTAAACAATCATAAGTTTAAGAATTATTTTCATTACAAAGTACATGTCTTGAATAAGATAGCTGCAAGTGAACCATTCTTATGAATGTCTTTGGCATGTCTAATTCCAGTGCTTCCCAGTAGCATAGAAACAAAAAGGAATCTTTTCTTAAATGTTAAGATGAGCCCTGTTCATAGCTGAGGGAGACTTCTTTTGTAGAAGAACAGGAGAATAACATTGATAAAGCAACAATTCTATGGTTTTCTTTGGATCTTCTGAGAAAAATCCATGCTGCAGTTTTATCTGTCCTTTTGTAAAAAAAAAAAATTAATTTTTAAAGTATATAATACCTCCATTTTCAATTTTTTTTACTGTTTTCACACAAGTAATATATAGAAATAGTAAAAATGAACTTTATTTCTGCTTCTGAATCAGTTTATCTATTTATATGAAAAAGCTCTCTGCTCTCTTGTAAACGAGCAGATTAGCAAACAAAATACAGGAGTTGAAATACTATTACTGTTCTGATTTTTCAGAATGTATTCTGTCAGGAAAACCATCTGAAAACTGCAGTTTACTAGCCTGCATGTAATGAGAAGTACATCAGTATACATGTAAAAAATGTTTGAACACTAAAAGCAAATTGACTTTATTTAGAAAAAACTTCAAACTAAAAGTGAAATTTCAGTAATTTGTGACTGATTACAGCTTTAGAAACCTACGGTTTCTTGTCCAAAGACCTTTCAGTCCATATATGAAATTATATAAAGTTAATGGGAATAAACAGTACTTCCAAATTAGTTGCTAATCAGTATTGTAGCCTGCAAAATACTGAGTTAATTCCCTGTGCATAGACATGATGGAGCTGTGTGTCTTCAGGACATATTATGAAATAATACAAAAACCTGAGTTTGTGTACAAAAGTTGGCTTGGAAGCCTAGGAAAAATTTTATACGTATAGCAAGTGTTACTGGGGCAAGGCAAACTAAGTGCAGAGCATTCAGAATAAGGAGAAATGTGATAAAGGTTAAGCAAAAAGAGAAGTAAAATTATGATGAGTGCTGACACTGAGGAATCGCCTTACTTCTTTAAGGCATTATCATCAGTAGGCACTGAGGGCACTCTGGGTGGAAAGTTTTCTGTTGAGTTTCCATGCCACGGTATGATATGACTTCTGCTGGTGCAGATCTGAGCACCCAAGAACTTTATTTTCATTTTTCTCCTTCCACAAAGTGTCCCTTCCCCATTCGTCTCTATATATTTTGTCTTTTTTTTGTTTGTGTTTTTTGTTTTTGTTTTGGTTGGTTGGTTGGTTTTTGTTGTTGCTGTAATGCAGATACTCCAACAAATTGCTCGTACAACATAAGCAATTCCTGTTCATTGTTTGTCTGTATTAATTGGGCATCCTGCATGAATAGAGCTGTGTCCTAGAGAAATTAATTATTAAAAATTCTGGTTTTGCAGTGGTCATATATCATTATTTAAACACGTTTAGCATGCCTTCCTGTTCAAAGCACAAAAGAAGAGCTACTCCAGTATAGATGAGGCAATTACTAAGTATCTCTCACTTGAGAGTGAGTCTGCAGGAATAGTAGCCATTTGGAACAATTCCCTTATTAGCTACAAGCATATTTGATCATATTTGGTATAGATTTTGCTTGCCTTTAGTAGGAACAGGTTCCTGCTAAGAAAAGCAAAGAGAAGTTTGACCAAAACCTCTAATCTTATTTTACTGTAGGTCATACCTTTGTCGTGTTGTTTTGTTCCAAAGCTCCGGCATGCATTTCAGATGGAAACAGCCCTGCCTATGACCAGTATTAGTCCTCTGTGAACATGTATCATTTATCATTTTATTGGAAGCAGCTGAGGGTGCTCTAAAAATAGATGTGTGGAATGATAGACAGTTCATGATTTGTTGGCATGGAATCAAGACGTGACAGAAGGGACCAGATGAGCCAATTGCATCCTCACTGCTGAGGTTACCATGGAAGCTTTAACTCTTTACACTCCCTTCATCTCTTGCTCATGTAACTTCTGCAGTACACTTTAATTGTTATGGATGAAATGTATTTCAAAGTGTAAAATCTACCTGCCCACATTAACTGAAGCTGTCAGACATGATTTAGGGAGCTATGTATACTCCATAAATTCTCATGGGAGAATGGAGGTACCTCTGCCAAGGTTTTGATGCAAGAAAGCAGTAGAAATGCAAGCTGAAATGTAAATAAATGCTCATTTGTGTAAGTGTAAATGTATTTACATGATGAGAATATAAGGAAAAGATCCCCACTGAGGAAAGAAAAACGACAGAAAAATTAAAGACAGGTAAAATAAGGAAAAGTGAAATCTCTTACTTAAGTCTCTTCAGCTGGTTTCTTTGTGGTCTGCCAGTGCTCCATTTCTTAGCCACCCTTCAGTTCAGCCGATCCTCAGAGTATCATCATAACTCTGAACTATTTTTCCTTTTCTGTCATTTCAATATATTTTCCTCCTTCAGCTACACACAACATTTAATTTAAATACCTCCTTGTTTAATGCAGGTATCTGTATCCCCACAGAGTTCTCCACAAACCACTTCTCAGTTTCTTCCACATACAAACACTGAATTCTCTCTTTTCATATTCACAGACAGTGTGTGGAGAAGCTAATGGCTTTTAAGAGTTAAAATATTGTGCTTTCCCAATTGTTGATACCCAGAGTGGATGTAGCGACAGGAACCATTTTTCTTTATAACTTTCTATTTTCTTAAGCAAGTAACAGAGAAGTCTCTGACAAGAGCTGTGGTGAGCCTGCCCTGTTTCCAATTCTTTTATTCCATTAAACCTAGATAAAATTTTTTTTTTTAAAAAAGGCATATCAACAGGTAGGTAAATGGCAGTATTTAGAATGTCTCATTTCCGGGGCAAATAATTTTCCTCCTTTTCCCAGTACTTAAGCACCAAAGGAACATTCCTTTTCTCTTTACTTCTGTTGACTGCAACTCAAATAGGAGAGATAAAACTTTCAGTCAGATTCCCTTTGACCTTTCTGATAGTACACAGATAAATCCATCACAGTCTCTCTCTCTGCCATAATCCAACATTTTGATTTCTCCCACGAACACTACAGGTTTTCAAATAAACGCCTGGGGTGGGAAAAGCAAATGTATCTCATTTTTCTTTAGCTTCAGTCTCAAAAATACATGCTCCACTTTGATTTTAAGCTAATAATTAAATATGCATTCTGTTTTGCATGGTTTACATTCGTAGTGTTTGTATCTTTTCCTCATGGCAAGCAGTGCCATAATTTTAACTGAAGTATGACAACCAGATCTAGGTGGAATGGTCTTGTCTGTCTCTGAGTTGAATGTGTTGTCCTGACTTATGGGGTCTATCTTTGCCTGAAAACAGTTTCAGAAAATCTGAGATTTATTTGGAGCTCCTGGACTTTACGAAGTACAATGGCTAATCTGAAAGTTTTAGCATGTATACAGCAGTTCGTTTGAATCTCCTAAACATCAGACAGCTCATTTAAAGTTGTAGCTTCAGGCAAGCTGAAATCCGGCTACCAGGCAGACTGAGTCTTTTGGCAGCTGGTCCTCACTAGGCCACATGTGATTGTGCAGTCCTGTGCAGAAGTCCAAGGGATTCTCTTTAACATGGAAATTACTGCACCTCTGCAGAGTAAAAGCAGTACAGACTGGGCAGATGTCCCAGCCCACTGCTCTCACTGTACATGTAGTAATGGGTCAGTTTTAGGGAATGACAAAAGCCAGCAGTTTTTGTATTAGTGAATACATTTTATGAGTCTGTATTGTGCATTAGCCAGAAGGTGTTCCAATAGCATGTGTGATTCAAATAAAAACTCATCACAGCTATAGACTGTGCACATAAACTCGGAAGTTTACCACCCTGTAATTTCTAAGTGCTTCCAGGCTTTCCTTTCTCCCATTCAGCATTACTAGAGAGTTATATACTAAGGCTTGGATTTGATGTTATTATGAAGTCATAAATTTTGTTATTAAAATGTCTGTTTTTTATACTCAGAATATAAAAAAATAAAGTTTGTCAACTCCAGTGTTTTTTCTAGCCCAACTAATGCAGTGCAAAATGAGCGGAAATGATCAATAACAATCAGGCAGTTAGTTGAGCTCCTTCATTCTGGTATGTCTTCCTCTTGTTCCTCACAATGCTTAGATCAAGATTTGATATTTCTTTGGGATAAGGTTGGAACTAAGGTAGTGCTAAGTTCTTTCATTCCTGATTATTTTTAGTTGCAGGATTACCAGAAGACATTATGTCATGTAGCATCCTATGCCACTTCAACCAGAACATTTTTCACCCTTTTGAAAGAGTCTGTGAGCTTCAGCTGTTGATCAAGCCATTATAGTTGAGACTCCTTATGAAGAAACTCTTTAAGATGAAAATTTCAAAGAATTTTGGAGACTCTTTAATTTTGACCCCATAGTCAGATGTTATTTTATAAAGTAAAAGTCTGCTTCTGCCTTTTCCAAATTACATTTTCTTTCAAAGCAAGAGCTGTACTCTGCCTTCTCTTTTTCAGTTGTTCACAGCAGCATAACATACTTAAAGCAATTACAGTAATTGCAACAAACAAATTAGAGTGTTGTAGATACTTTGAGCTTTATTAGAGCAGACAGACTGAATACCGGGATGGACAACAGGATATGCAGATTATACTTTTAGCTCTATAACTGTGTTATGAAAAGGAGCTTTTTACTTCTTAGTTTGTTTCCCTGTCTAAATGTGAGCAACAAATATTCCTGCAAAACACTTTTGAGAAATACTTTGAGATTTTGGGGAAGGTGTCAAGTCCTGTATACTATTGGTTACACTATGGGAAGAACACACATATACAGAAATGAAGCAGTTCCCAGAATACACTAATACATTGATAAAGTTGAATTCGTTGTAGAAATTGAATTTTTCTTTTTATAGAATCCAACTCATAGACAAGAATATTTACTGAGTAAAGTGCTACTTGTCAATATTCCTCTCAAGGTAAAATACCAGATCTCATTATCTGTTTCAATAAACCACAGTAACAATAAGGTCTGTTGCTTTTCACAGTGCTGTTATTGCTGTTATCCTGATCACATGAAGTGAGATTAACTATGTTCACAGGATTTTGATAAGGATGCAACAGGATGTGCAAATAAGGTTTTTTCTTAAATTGAAAATAAAGGACCAAAGAAAAGAAACATAATTGAAAAGCTGTGACTCATTTCTGTAAAAAACTGAGATGCACGCCTATTCATGTACCTTCTATTTTTAAAATGTAATGAGAGTCTAAGGCTCTCCATCAGTCTGTGTTAAAACAGGCAGAAATATTGAGCTGAATTTTGTTTGTAAATGTCCTTTATTTGGTATTAGCTGCCACATTAAAACAGCCCAGACTAGATAAGGCACTGGGTTTCATTCAGAGTTCTTTTGGGGGGGCCTGGGGGATGGAAAGGTGGGATGCTTGGGATTTCTTTTTGAAAGAACTGAACTATACTTTAGTAAGATAAACTTTTTATTTGACTACAGTTATCCAGAGTACAAAGTGTTTGTTTTCAGAGTAACTAAAGACCTTTTCTTCAAAACAAGTTTCTTACTTATCTGTTTCTGCAGAAAAAATAATTATGGCAAGCAGGCTTCCACTGGGGTTTGTGCTGCCCCATGCAGATGTAACAGCTGGGAATCCTCTCTCTCCCCTCATCACACAAGCTGGGAGACAAGGCTTGAAGTCATAACTGTCCCCTGTGTAAGTTAAGACATAAATTAATGTCTAAAAAACTAGTTAGTAAGTAGATGCAACTTCATCAGCTGTCCTTTGCATCAGTTAATAACTAGTTGCACTAGTTGTTATAATAAGACTAATCAGTCCCGCACCTCCAGGCTCCAGCAATACAAATGCTCCACAGAGAACATTTCCATGTTGACATATGCTCTGCGAAAGCACAGCTGCAAGGCCATAACACAGCTGTAGAGAAAAAATACAGAATACCTCATTCTGTCTTACCCTTTCATTTTCAGTTAGTAAAGTCAACATAAATGTTGAGGCTAAAACTGTAAGCATCAAATTCAAAAAGAAAGAAGTCATGCTTTGCAGTTTTCAGCTGACCCTAATCACCTTTGTTATGCTCACACACTCATATTAAATACTCTAATACTGAATAAATGTCATGTATAATTTTAAGCTAGTAAAATTTTACACCCATTTTGTACCTTCGTAAAGGACTGTGTATTACAAACCAATAGCAAATAAGTCCAGTACGTCCAGGGCCACTGATTTATGTAGATCTTGTTGCTCACAGATTGTGTTACAGACTGCATGGGGGTTTTGCTTTATTTGCTTGTTTGTTAGTTTTTAGCTGAGCTTCTTCAATTAGGAAAAGAGAGACATTATCTCACATATGAATCCTCTGATCTCTGTGAAATCTCATGCTTTCTCATTCTTTCTTTTGCTCAAAATGGGATTGTGTCTACACTAAGGCAGAAGCAAAAGTGTGTCCAGATGAGTCTTAGCCCAGTTTATTAGGACATCTTTCTTCTTTTCTAACAAGACACAGCCAAATCTTAGCAAACCATTTTATTTTCTGCACACAGATGTACTGGAAATCCATCTGTCTTTTTGGACACTGTAACAGATGCTATCCTGCTTTCCAGTGTCCATTTGAATTCTGCTCGTGAATGATCCATGCTTCATTTGTACTTGATTTTCATTTAATTTACCCTGAACCTTCTAATAAATCTCTCTAGTGTTCAGTAAATTACACAGAATTGAAAGCCAGCCACATAAACTGCTAACATGCAATGAGACAGTTATTTAGGGCTCATCTCTGCTGAGGAATCAACACATTCAAGAGTAGAATAATTTATATGTTGAATATTTGGCAGCAGCTCCCTCAGTACAAAGCAGTTTCTCTGCTGGGATAACAAATTCTCCAAAAGAGTTCATGAGGTCACAAATATGTATTTCCAATCAAAATAACCTGAAATGGCTTAAACATATATTTCAGATTAAGTTGTCTGTCCAGCCAAAACTGCCATATCAATGCCGAGTTGTTTCATACAGCAAACACTGACTTTTCTTGAGTAAACAATATAAATTTTTATATATTAAAAAAACGTAATTGTTTTAACAAGTTAGGAACTCTATGGCTACACCTAATTTAATTTATTTTTCAGTTAGGGCAGTGCTCAAAACACAAAACCATTGTGCCCAGACATTCTTGCAGGGTTTCTGGCAGGACTTTCTTTCCCAGTGCAATAGACAAACAGATTGCCAGTTTCCAGGTACTCATTTTTTTTTTTTCTTTTCAATGAACATGATCACAGTACGTATTCACATGAGTCTGGCATATATGCTGACCTCCATTAAAAACTCTATGCCTCAGATAATTTTGCTGGCTGAAGCTGATCTGAATTTGAGGGGCAAAATGAGTTTATAGAAACAATGGTATTCAGTGGTTTCCTGATTAAATAGAAATCATATTCCCACCAGACTTCTTAGTTCCACAAGACTTCTCAGTTCAGTCATGTTCCACTTAAATATAAAGCTTAGATGCTTTGCTTCATTATATTAACATTTATCATTTAGGATCTGATACACCTGGGATGACATTCTGAATGTATAGAACAACACAGTCAATGCCTAGGGAAGTTCTTAACCAAAATGAGGAAAAATAAAGTACAATATAAAAACAAAGTAGTCAGTAGTCAGTTTTAATGAGAGTTAGGTTTTCCACAGCTGTGGAGTAATTCAGAATTTATTCTGGATGATTCTGAGATTTCTATATTTGTATGTTAGGAAAAATGCATTTCCCAAACCTTTTGTTTGTTTGTTTTGTTTTCCATTTTTGAAAAACTGTTTTAAAAATAGCCAGAACATCTTAGATACTCAGTTTTCTAATTAAAAAAATAAATGTACCAGAGC
The DNA here is from genome assembly GCA_013396775.1 of Cephalopterus ornatus. Lineage (NCBI taxonomy): Eukaryota > Metazoa > Chordata > Aves > Passeriformes > Cotingidae > Cephalopterus > Cephalopterus ornatus. The sequence continues at coordinate 21,959 of VZRE01010641.1, forward strand.
ATCGTAAGTAGGATATGAAAAGTCACTTCTTCAAAGAATTTGAGTAAGCTTCAGTTTATTTTTTTTATACCAGATCTGCATCTATGCGGGACAGGTTGACAGAGATATATGCATAGACAAGAATAAGTGAGATCAAACAGCAGCAAAAGATACTGGGGAAAACATTGGGTTGGGATTGGATTCAACTTCCAGAGAGTGATAAAGTACTAGAGTATGGGAGTATGTGCTCTAGTTCTTTTCATGTAGGTTTTTTTTAAGCCTGTCAGTAAAGTCCAGTGCAAGAGACTGGACTAGGTGAATTTAAGAGATCCCTTGAAATTCTACAACTTTATAATTCCAAGTCTACAGAATTCTTTAAAAAACATTTTTAGTTGATGCTTCTCTCAGAACTTTTTTTTTGCTAGCTATATTTTAACTCTTCTTTCCCAAAGGAATATATAGGGGTTTTTTGTTTTGTTGTCTTGCATAGACCATATTTTCTATGGGTTCATTCAGTGATCTCATTTTTTGGAACCTAAAGTGTACATTCTTTATGAATTTAACTCTCAGCAGAACTAGGTGCACCTCTGATGGTGATTGCTAAACTGGTTTCAGATAATTATTATATTAAATCCTTAGCTTGACACTTCTACTACTTTTACAACAATATGAAGTAGTGATTTGGGAATCGGACAGATTTTAAAGCTTCATGCACAGAACATGTTTCACCAGTATAAGTCATCAGAATGAGGAATGACTCCCTGCAAATTGTGCTGTTTTTCAAAATGTCTCAGAATTTATTCTGAATCACTGAAAATTGTCCCCATATGAAAGAAAAAAAAATATCTGGACAGTCTGATAACCTTCCCTGCCTGCATAACATCTTTAATTATAGGCATATTTCAAAAGTTTTCATACCTAGTTAATTACTGGGTTGTAATATGCCAAATGTTTTTTTTTCTTTTACTGTCCACTTGATTTAATTTTTTTTTAAACGAGAAGCTGTGAAATGCCTAATATTGATGACTTCTGAGAGCCACTATTACTAAGCAACTACTAAGCACATTAATTAACATCTCATTGAGAAGAAGGATCAGCATTACTCTGACATCACAAACTGGCTGGCACATAAATATTTAACTTAGGATCATAATCCTAGACTCCACAGACTTTTGTACCTATGATTCACAGCTTACCAGTTACAGGGACTATAGCATAGTTTTAAAAGTAATTCTGGGTACTTTCTGAATATTGCATCAAATACTTCTTTGGTATTTTCCCTCCATTTATCAGAACAAGCCACTCCATTATTTTTACAGAGGCTAGCAGGTGGGTTAAAGCTATTATTAAGAAAAAAAAATCTACATTCTGGCCTTTCTTTTGTAGCATTTTATCCTGGGCTTGCTAGAGTCTTAATCACCTACCAAGGATACAATCTGTAAGAATATATGGATCTGTGAAAAAAACACGTGATGGAAGTTCAGTTCTTACTGTAGTCAAACCCAGCATATTATATCTCCCTATGTAGAAATGACAGAACTATTAAAAAAGGTCATGGTGGAAAGCCACAGCAAAGATGTTCGTTAGGGTGTCACAGGTAATGTATTGAGGATTTTACACACAGCTATAGTGGTGCATAGACAGTGGAACAGAATCCCAATATTGAATGAGTAGAGCATCACATGCATTTCATACCAGTATGTTATTCACGGAGGAGTAAATGTATGTTTCTGTATTTCAGTAAATTCAAACAGGATGCTTTGTTTTACTGTACCCGCATTTCTGATCCATCCATTGCTTGGCAACATAGAAAAGCTTACACTGATATTTCACTTTGACAGCGAGATACCAGATGGGATGAGGTGGTTAATATGTGACGTGGATAATTTGATATACAGCTGAACTGTCAAAATACAGTAATCTGTGGCTCAACTGCAAGGTAGTCTCTACTGCAGTAATAATTCAGAATAGAACCTGGAAAAAGCAGAGACAAACTTTCTCTTTGTAATTTGATGTTCCTGTTTCAAATTATTAGTGGTAGGGACAAAGGAAAGCAACAAGAACTTTCTTCAAAAGAGGAAGCTACAGAACAACACATGGTGTTAGTGATTGGAAGTGTCAGCAGGAAATAGTGCAAGGATACCAAACAGCTGGAGAAGATGTAGACAAAAATGATACTGAAATGACAAGTTCTGCAAGCAATGAGATGAAAACACTGCTTCAAAAATAAAGATCTAAAACTCTGCCAGCAATTAAATAGTCAAGAACACAGGCCACGTCAGGTAGATTTCAAAACAGGCATCAGTAACGTTTCTAGAATTAAAACCACGGGAAAAACCATTAGCCTGGTTCTGTTGTTGGGAGGTGGAAGACACACAGTGGGGTACTGTGAGGATCCTACTTTCATTGAGGAAGTCGTGGAGGCTACATTGTGGAGAAGATAGTTACTGGGAAACAGAGGCAAACTGATCCTGCCATCTTTCTATGGGCTGCCTTCCTCATATGCAGCAAGACTGAAAAGAAGTGGTGGACTCTGCTCCAGCCATCAGTGTTGCTGCATTGCATTTCTGTGGAAAAGTTCTCTACTGACATCTGCTCCCACGGCCTTCCTCTGCCAGACTCTGCTGTTTGCTTTGAATACGGAGCTCAGGTTTCCTCTTCTGATGCAAAACACTGCAAACAGGTTAGAGGGATATTCCTCAGAGGGAAGAAAACTCAACCTGAAATTACAAAGGAGGAATTCTGCATTTGAAGCATACTGATAATGCTAAAAGAATAGAAGATGTGAATCTCTGTTACCTTCAGCCATTCCCATGTTATTTGTATAGGTATGTATATATTTCATTTCACAGATCTCCTGTCCTCTGATAAAGCTTTATTCCTGTCTGAATTTACATTACATTCTAAAATTAATTTCTAGATAGCAGTCTTAGGATGCCATTTCAGTTTTATCTGGTTCTCAGCTTGGGGAAAAGAAAGTGTTTCAGAATCTCTTTTTCTTCTTCCATACTGCTCTTTCTTTAGTGCTGCTTAGTTTCAGACATTAGTGGTTTTGCAGATGATCTCAAAATATTGGTCATAACCTCTTTAAATGGCTTTCTTTTTAACCTATCTAGCAGAATTTTAGCATTAGTACTTACACAGACTCAGTCTACTTGCTTCAATTATATTTTTAGTCCTTCCATATGAAGGGAAAAAATCAAGTGTAGTTGTTCGTCTTACTCTGCAGAATATTTTAATCACCTGACAGCCTGTGGAAATCAATTCTTTCTCTATCATGTAAACTGATAGACAACTGTGTGAAAGATTTTTACTGGGCCATCATGCACCTCGTGCGTCCTCTGATGCCTGTCCTTAAGGTGCTCAACCTTGCTTCTATATTTTTAACAGAGGAGGAGAAAATGTCAGTTCTTTTACTCAGTGGGGATTGACCATCAATCAAATAACTTATGAGGTATTTGGAGAAAGCAGAATAAATAGATACCTAACTGTGGTGAAGCTTTGCAGGTGTCCCACTTGTTTTTTGCTTGTTTTCACAAATTAGGTGCATTAAATGTCATATTTAATATTGTTTTACATTTCTGAATTCCCTGGAACATTCAGAGTTCTCTTCATGATATATTGCTTGTGAATATTAAAAAAACTCCAAGTATTACCTGGCCTCTTGTAGAAATTCTTATAAGAATTAAAATGAAAGAACAACACTCTCTTGATACATTTAAAGATTAATATGTAAACAAATTTCAGTGTCTTGTTTGTTCTTTGTGTCTCCACTGGGTCTCTCTTTGCTCCAGAAATTTTCACACCATTTTGGAAGGTTACCAGCTCACACAGAAATACATTCACCTTACAGACCAATGGAAAAGGTGTATATCAAGACCTAATCTTTCCACTGCAGTAAATATGAATTTAAATAAAAGTAATTTTCCAACAGCAAAGAAACAATAGAATTATGAATCTATTTAGAAAGAAGTTATATTTTTTTGTAATGTAAATGACCACTTTATAAAGAAAAATATTCACTAGAGACCAAAGAGTGTAATAATGAGGAAGGAAGTGGTAATACAGGCATTTATATTGCATAAAGACAGGCGAGGAAGAAAGAATTTAGATAACAAGAAGAATTCCCTGCCTATTAATTTAAGAGTATTCCTGCTGTGTTTAGCACTGTTGAAAGTCTTGGTGCTCAATGCACAGAAATCTTCTGTTCATTTAGTTAGCAAATGTCAGTGCTCTACATCTCTCTGGACTTTTGCACTAATGTTCTTCAGACTTGGTCTGTAAAGACCATACATGCAACTGATCTAGTTAGAACTGTCTGCTGAGACTGTTAACCCAAGTTTGTGTTTCTGTACAGTTGTTCACATTAAAAGGCCATCCATCAGATGGTCTAAAACAACCGTTAACAATCACTGACGATTGATAAGGTAAAGATTACTACTGAATATATGGTTATATTTATTTGTAAGTAGTTTTTTCACCATGAGAGAAATGGTGCAATTCCCTGTGATTCTTCAGGCACCCTAATGCACCCACACTTCAGTGAGCTTCTGTAATAAGATCAACCCCCTACCAAACCAAAACTCCTAGCAAAACTGAGATTCTGATGTTTGAACCTAAAACGAGCTTTGCTTAGGCACATGGATTTGTTTGTATCAGATTTATACACAGTAACGATCTTCAGGAAAGGCATTTAAAGACTGTCAGATTGTTAGGAAGAAACTTGTTGGGTGCTCCAAGTAGGTTAATTGGGCAGAATTGGAAACTGAGTGTATCTGTCAGCTTGCCTTATTTATTTTATATATGTTGGTTAGGTTTGTATAACCAGTCTGAAAAGCAAAACAACAACAAAAAAAACCAAAAATGGAACTTGTCACTCTTTTGTTCTGTCATTTGTCTTAATAAAAACCTCTGGGCAGAGAAGGAGCTTGCCCTTTGGACTAATAGCACTCTAGGGCTTAAGTCAGGCTGTAAGGCTCTATAGATAGTGGCTTCAGATCTCTCTAGCTTTTTGGTTCTTTTTTTGTGGTTGTTTGGGGTTTTTAAAGCAGAACTATGAAAAATGCTGTCTTGCTCCAATCACTCAAGCTGTTTTCCATGGGCATATGAGCTAGGGGTTTTCTGTGACTTTTACTGTTGATTGGCATAACAGTCTCTTGTTGTCTGCAGTGAGCTACTAATGAACCAACAAGGGATTAGGAGGAAAAGCCTGGCAAACATCCACATGCTGCATCAGCTGAATAGGAGGAACTCTTCTATCAGTCTCTTATTTTGAGGCTGTAGATACATTTCCTTATAATATTTACAATAAAGTCAGCTTAATACAATGTTCAAACCTAAAGTCTGCAGGAAGTTTGCCAGATTTCCAATAATATGTAGTAAAAAAGATAGCAAAACACAAAATGTATTTGTAATTATTAATGATGTGTCTTCTCTGTTTGCTATCTGGATGAAAATTTTACCATCTTGTGTCATAAATTTCTTGCCCTCTGTCCATAGCTGTGGCTTCAAAAATGTCAGCATCCACATGTGGTATATCACAGAAACTTTGAAACACAGGGATTACAGTTATAGTAATATTTCAGAATATTAGGGGGCTGTATTAGAGCCACCATCATTTATAATTAATAAGGTCTAATTTATGAATAAGTAAGGCTAGCATTATTGCTTAAGTGGGTTAACAGCTCAATATTCTCCAAAAGTCAAGAATGATTAGCTATGGCAGTAGTATGTTAGGACTGGCCTTGAAGGTTACAGCAAATATTTTGCCTGTGATGATGTGGATCCATTAGAAATGTAAAGGAAAGACTGAAATAGTTGGAGTGGTAAGCCAGAATGATGATCTTTGTGGCAATATCTTAAGTGGATAAAGAGGAGCAAGACAACACTAGACAAAGATAGAAAAGACAAGATCACAGTTGCTGAGAAGCAAAACCATGAAAGTCTGAATTAAAAGTTTAGTTGTCTGTCAGGGCAGACTAATGCCACTGAAGGCATTAGATATACATTAGGTTTTAAGTATAAAGGGAGAAATAAGTAAGAGGCAATACCCAGGTTAAAAGGCTGAAGGACTGACATGGCTAGGAAATTTTCACTGAAACTACTCGTGTCATAAGTGTTGGCTCACATGCTTACACCTTAGCAGAACAACACAGTCTCAAATATTGAATGTACTGGAGGTGTGGGTCATGTTGTACCAACAGGCCTGATGAACTGAGGTGAAATAAGCTGCTGGAGGCCTGCTACCACGTGTGGCATCCCACAGCTCTGTAAGGCACTGAACATGAGCTATTTGAGTCCATGTGTCATTCAGAGTAAATTAAATCAGGTACCATAAAGCACCATCCCTTGACATGCTGTGACTATCTCAAAAATTGAAATTAAGCTTGCTGCATTAGTTCTTCATTGTGGAAGATGCATAGGAGTTTTCCAAATGACAGTTAATAACTCTCTTGTAATTCTGTGTGACAGGACTTTCTCTGTAGTTTGGAAAATGATCAGTAGGTTCTCTCAAGTGCAAACACTTGAAAAATCATTAAGTTTCTTAGCACAAAAATCCTTGCTAATAAAGAGGTAGCACAAACAAATCACAAGAAACAGCTGTGGAATTACAACAGCCAAGTATTTTTCATCTTCGGTTTCCACAGGGAGTTTTAAAATATATTTGGCTGACATTTTTAAGACATTGAACATTTTTTAAGGTTTTTTTTTTTCTTTTTGATGTGGTTTAAGGACCTCTAGCAAAGATGGAGTTATCAAAATGGTAATGATGAGAAAATTCCTGTCTTCTAATGACATATAATTCATGGTCACAGTTAGTGTGATAGTTTCCAGAAATATACACTACCACATTGAAGGAGCCATATTTTCACTGCATGGAGAAAGATAAACTTGAAATATAATTCCATTTTAAAGGCTCCAGAATACACACATATATTCAGAAAATTATTAAGAATAAATGATTTATTGACAGATATTGTGTTGCTTCTGACATTTACAGCAATCCAAAACTTCTGAAGAGTGATGTTATGATATTATCCAAATTTTCAAGTGTACTTCCCAACTGGAACTACATCTCAGTTGGCATGTAAGGATGTCTTCTGTCAGTCTTTGAAAAGCCTGCTTATGAATATTGTAGGACATAACTTTTTTCTATTTTAATCAATTCTGTAAAAGCACAGGATTTATGTATTGCCATCGAAGTATACATCAAGTATATACTTAAGAGAAAAAGGGAGACTAAAGTGCAATAACACTTAGCTGCTGAGATAATAAAGTATTTGCACTTACGATACATTAAGATTTTCTGGTCCATTTTCTCCTTTGGAAAGAAAGAGTGGGTTTACCCCTTTTAAGATTAAAAAACTATAAATTTCTTCTAAATTCTGATACCAAAAACAGCACTGAAAAACTGCTCAGAGACGAATTTTGTCTTTAAGCAGCAAAGGTTTCCTGCAACATTGGGGAGCTAGCCAGTTCACACCGGATGAACTAACTCCAAAGTTCTCAGTGAAAAATCAAGCAATTTATACAGTTTTCGTCAGGGGTTACAACATCTCTACATACATATTAATTCGATTTTGACATCTAATTATCATATAACAGGCAGAGTCTAGGCAGAGCTTGAGGAGGAATTGTCCTTTTGGGGAGACCTTTGGTGATCCTTCCGGTTTCTTCAGCCTCATTAGAGGTCATTTTCCCTCCTCATCCTCGATGAACTTTTCAGTTTTCTTTGTTCACCGACCTAGTTTCCAGGGCTTGCAAAACCCCCATGACTCATGGCCTTCCTATCTCCTTCAGATGTCCACCTTATCTTTATTTATGTTTGCTAAGTTACTCAAAGTACATCCCTTCTGTCTCTTACTTCAGTACAGTCAGCAGTACAGAACAAGCTGTCTTTTTTATATTTCATCATAACCAAAGCATCTCTGGCGGAGCATGGTACCAACTCCATTTTAGTTCATTCCTTAAGAAAGCCCTGTTCTGTTTCAATACCTACATAAAATACATATTTTAGTAATTTTATTGGATGTTGGAATATTTATTCAAAGCTGTTCCTATTAAAAATAGCAGAAAAATATGTTGGAGGGACATCAGTTCTAAAGCAATCCTTAGATTGCTCTGTCTTTACATCATGATTTTTACCCTTAAAAGAAAATATTATTTAAGTTGTTCTCAATTAAAATCAAGAAATTGTATCTACTATTACAGGTTTTGTTCTCAGACTTTATGTATGACATGGGACTCCCACTAGTGTTTTTCCATTCCTTCTTTTGCAGTGCATAGACCTCCTGTTTGCACCCAGCTCTACCAGTTAACTCTACCACTAACTGCCCCCCACCGAGCCATCCCCAAATCTGTTAGTGCACGAGTGTATCCCACAGTGCTTTATGCAAAGCTATCAAGGTTAGCTCAGGTCACTAATCTGAATGTTTTAAACAAAATCTAATGGATTTTAATTTATGCAGGGCAGCCTCCCATAAACTGTATCAGGATGTGGTAAGGAATATCAGAGCATAGCGATTGTTCTCATGGAAGCGTAAGGAATATCAGAGCATAGTGATTGTTCCCATGGAAGCCATGATGAAAAATCTGGAAGTTGCTTAACAGCATCCAGATGAATATAACAGCATAAGAAAAGGAAATGTAAAGAAGAAATATAACCCTTACTGGGACTCTTATCTGTAGACCAACTCATCATTTTTCAGTCTAAATTGATTGGGTCTTTTTTTAACATTAACATTTCATGATATGTAGCATTAAGCAACAGCAGTAAGATTAATGGTATCAAGTATCTTAGTCATAATAATGTGAATGGAGTCATTGTGCTGTGGTTTATAGCTCCATCATATGATACAAAGTGACCATTTAGATATGTTCCTAGCTCAAAATATAACCAGTGAATTCAGTTTAATATATTTACTCTCATGACAAAAAATAATGTTGCAAAATGCTTTGATGAGGAGGCAGAATTTATAACACTTTCTAGACTGAAACCTTTTATTTGCAGTTACTCATAAGAAAAACAAGGCTACGTGCTCTTGTGTATAAAACACCTATATGGCATGTAATTTATTATTTAATATCTTTCCTTCCATTCCTATTTCCTGCATTCTTACTTGTACACCTTTTTAAGGTTAATTCTACAATACAATAGGGCATGGGTAGCTAGGCAAGAGAAAAAAAATAAGGTTTCAATACTTGGAATTGTTAGCTTTATTCTTCTTGTCACGTTTTGATAAAACTGTAAAGATAAATGAAAATCACTTTTTTTTTTTTTAATGGAAAGCAAAGGATAAGACAACAGGCCACTTCACTGTTTTTGTAAGTTATTTGGAGAGAGAAATAATGTTATCCTTTTTGTAACCCTATCTCTCTAATAGAGTCAGCTCCATTTTAAAGCAGGTAGGAATGTGAAGAGCAGAGATAGCTTTATGCTATTTTGTGTTCTTACGTGAGGAATATTGTAAGGTTTTAGAACGTTTTGCTAAAAAGCAATGACATAATGAGGGAAGGTATATTAAACTGCATATTAGATTACCTATAGATATATTAAAAGGAGAAGAAAAAAGGGATTCTCACGGCTGGTTCACAGCATTTGAGAAACCTGAGTTTAGTCACAGCTTTCTTTTAAAATCCTACCCTTCCCTGGAGATTATCATTCTTACTGTGCTTTGTCATCCATCTGTGAAACTGTAATAATGCTAATTCTTCCTTTCTTCTGTACTTCTCTGCTGTGTCTTGGAATAAGGGTCATAATTAGCCATAGGTGGAGTAGACCTACACCTCTGGAAAATCTGTTCACTCTGCTGATACCAGAAGAGGCAGATCCCTGACACTCCATGTGTGTTTGTCCAGTCAGTGACAGCCATGGTTTGCAGGGCAGTGACATCTGCCTTCTTTGCAGAACTGCCACCATAAGCTCTGCTTTTCACTTTTCTGCTCTCAGCACTAAGTTCGACTGTCACAAAAGTAGTACATATGGTGTCTTTAAAAAAAAGAGTTTTCATTTTACCATTCTCAGCAGTCCAGTATTAACGAAAGATATTAATTAAAATGAGTATGTCCATCGAGGTGGTGATATTGCATGTACTCCAACAGAACTTGTATCAGCCTTTTGGGTAAAGGCATACAGATTGCAGATGTTATGATAAATTAGTCTATTTTAGTCCCAGATTGAAAGAAAGCTGGACCTACTTTCCTTAGAGCTGTAGATAAGATGGCTTAGAGTTAAAAGACATTTAGCCTTGTTTGGAACAAATATTGAATGAGAGAAAGAAGAATGTAAGGAGAAAGCTTGCAGCAAATAAAGGCAAAGATACCCAAGGAAAAGCTGCCTGCAGAAATGAAATAAATACAATATTTAGGATGGAGCATTAAACCATAGATTTTATGACAGAAAAAGTTTAAGCAGCTTCAGGGAGTCCAATCTGGAGCAAAAATCACAGAATACTGGCATGTGAACATTACACAGTATGGATTTATCCATCCACCATATAGAAAAAGGTACCTTTATTATATCTGTTAGCCCCCTTATTCCACTGTTTTCAGTAATGACAACATCCATTATAATGCAAGTATACCTGGGGGACTTAGAAGTTGCTGCCAGTTCTCACATGACACAAAGAATTTTCTTTTTAATCTTATCTAAAGAAAGAAAGAAAATCGAGGACTTAGCAGTAATTGATTTCAACTGTGTGGGGGACAGTACTCTACCAGACAAGATTAAATTTGTTGCAACTGTTCCCCTGCTCATTTTTTTCTGCAATAGAGGCGCTGTTTTTCTATTGTAAATTCCTTCTTAGATGATAAATTATTAAGGGATTTAAAGAGTAAATACTTAACCATGAATATACTTCATGTGACAATGCCAGTACTGCCGACTGTTGCAGATAGGCCAGTGGCTGTTACTGGTATAAGATACCAGTTCAGTACTGTGGTCAGAATCCCTGTATTTCACTGTTAATGTTTTCCATGGAAAATACTTTGTTTAGCAAATATTACTGAAGTGAGAAACAATCAAAATTAATGAGCTTGTTTTTCCTTTTCCTTGCCCCATCCTGGATGTGTTCAAGGCCAGGCTGGAATGTGGCTTTGAGCAACCTGGTCTAGTGCAAGGTGTCCCTGCCCATGGCGAGGGGCTTGAAACTAGATGATCTTCAAGGTCCCTTACAAACCAAACCATTCTATGATTCTCAATCTATCCTTTTAAATTTTTGTTTTCCAAATCAGCCCACAGAATAAGCCTTAAAGAATTTGAGACACTTCGGTTTTTTGTTTGTTATAATTACAAACAAATAGTAAAAAANTCAAAAAATAAAAAAAAAAAAAAAAAAAAAAGGGAAAAAAAAGGAAAAAGAAAAAAAAGGCTAATGTGCTGATATATATAAAATGTTGTGTATTACTTGCCACATGCAACAGGTGAAATCCCATCGTACTGATGCGACCGTTTCACCCGGAGAAACTCACGGACAAGTTCAAGTTTGCAAGTCCCCCACCGGCACGCCCGTCTCTCCGGCCCAGCGGGAGGCAGCCACAGCTGGGTGCGGTGGGGGGGGTCACCCCGGCTGCCTGTGCACGCAGGTTCCCCCCGGCAGCGGTTCCACGGCGAGCCCCGCTCCAGCCCCGCGGCCCCC